>RJWH01001318.1:0-191951 GCA_004363575.1 Solenodon paradoxus
TGCAGTTGTCTTCCCAGGCTTCCTCTCCCACCTTCCCAGGCAAAACTCCTCAGAAGGGTGGTCTGTACTCAGTACCTCCAGGTTCCTCTTCTCTTTATAGCTGCTGCACTTAGTCTTTGTCTCTTCAACTCTTCTTGGAATCCTCAAGACCCCCAGCATTTCTCTCTTCCTAAATTGAGTAGTCACTCCTCAGTCTTCCTCCTGCTTCACCTTCAGTAACACTGACCCAGCCGACTGCTCCCTCCTCCTTGAAACACTTTCTTAATTTGGTTTCTAGCATACTAGACACTCGCTTTTCTTCCCCCCTTACTGGCTCCTCCTGTTAGTCTTTTCCACAGGTTTTGCTGCTTCTCCCTGAACTTGTAACATTGCCTTCCACCTCTTCTCTATGTTATTCACATTGTAATTAGTCTCAAGGTTTTAAGTACCATCCACATGCTGGTGAGTCCCAAATGTGTGTCTCCAGCACATATCTCTTCCCCGACATTTATGTTTGTATATGTCCAACTTTCCACCCACATGCTCTGCTTAGATGTTTAATGGGCGGTTAACGTCTCATCCGAATTCATGAGCATCCTCTCCCTCATGCTTGTTTTTATCTCGCACTCTCCCCTGTCAGAATTAGTGCAGCCCCATCCTTTTAATGACTCAAGACAAAATCTCTGAGCCGTCGTATTCTTCTCCTGTTTCCATAGCCACGGGGTAGTGTGAACCCTTCTGCATCCACTCCTAATACCTCTGCACAGGTCACTCGTATCGCTGGCTCGAAACAGCACTGGCCTCCAGGAGGACTGCTAGGTGTCCTCGTCCTTGTCCAGGCTTGTCTGAGCTCAGTGTGGGCCTGTTACAAAATGTAAGTTATGTTGTATGTCTTGTGCGCTTGTGTCCTCTGCTCAGTCGCCTCCAGTGGCTTCTCATCACACTCAGAATAACATCAGAGTCCTTACCAAACACTGACAAGGCCCTACACCATCTGCTTACCTCTTAAAAAAAAATTGACACACAATTATTTTAGTTTCTAATGACTTGACATCTGTATACTTTGTGAAGCAATTATCACAGTAATTCTACATACTGTCTTGTCTTAGCAGCTTTCAAATTTGCAATACCGTATTATTGATTACAGTTCCTAAACTGTATGTTTCATCTCCTTGACACTTTTTGTGATGAAGTTTGAGCTCGATTCTCTTCACCTAGTTCTCCCAGCCCCAGTTTCCTCCCCTCTTATTATCACCCATTGGTTTCTGTCTGGTTTTAATTTAATTTTGCTTAGATTCCCCCTATACTGGGGGATTATGTCTACAGGGTATTTGTCTTTTTCTGACATATTTCACTTAGCTTAATACCCTCAAGATCTATTGATGCTGTCACAAGTGGTGTGGTTTCTTCCTTTTATGTGGCCAGCTAGTATTCTGTTGCACATAACAACCCATCTTCTTAGTCCTCAGTGGACACTTTGTTTTTATAATCTTGACTATTGTATACAATGCTGCAATGAATATGAGGGTGCACAGCTTTTTCACGTTTGTGTTTTCATTTTTCTTTTCTCTCTCTGACCTCTGATACCATGATTCTGCTTTTTCTTACTGTGTTTCAACACTATTTTTTCTTTAAATTTTTTTTTTTTTTTTTAATTTTTAAGGAAGGGTGCAAGCAGGAATGAAGGCAAGTAGGTAGGCAGGCAGGAAAAGTGGAGGAAGAAGCATCTTTATTTTTATTTAGTTGTTCACATTGGTTGTTCCCCCTGCCTCAGGTCTTGAACTCAGGATCTTGGGATGTGTGTGGAACCGCTCCCAGGTGTGCTAGGCCACCAGAGTGCACCCAAGGCTATTTGTTAGGAACATACCATGCCTGATCTCTTCACAGGACTTACGTGTATTTTGTTCTCTGTGCCTGGAACACCTTCCTCATGTGCTTTGCTTTCTGGCCTCTTTTAGCATTTTGTTCAGATGTCACCTTTGCAGTGAGGCGTTCCGTGAACTCCCTGGTTGGTGTTGCGGCTCTCTCCCTGCATTCACTATTCGCTTTCCTCTCTTTATCTTTCTCCATAGCACCTATCACCACTTAACATTGCATAAATGTACTTGTTTATCTCTGTGTTGAGTCCTCTCAATTTGTTCCATGGCTCTGGGATTTTTTGTCTCTACTTCTTTAGTAATATATCTGTTGCATCTAGAAGAATGCCTAACGCATAAGAAGTCTCAATACAAATTTGTGGAATGAATGGAGACAGTTGTTTAATATTTCATGAGGCATTTCAGTGTCCTGAGCACACTTTTATTACACAAAATTAGTCAGAATACATGGTTTTTAAATCTCAGTCATATCATTTGTTCATTTGGTAGCTATCATTTACTGGGCAATGATGGCTTCTTTGAGGGGAAAAAAGGGAATTTAATTTAAAATTAGATAATATAGTTAAGTATTTAACCAAATATACGTTCTGTGACTAGAACCTGAATCGCAGACATCTTATGCAAATCATGTTTGGGAATCTAAACTTATATTTGTGATTTTTAAATGAGCAGGTTGTGTGAATTATATCTCAATCATTAAAAGATTGATTAGAAGGAACTAATTATAACTGCTATGGGGAAAACACCAAAAATCCTTTTGATCTGTTATAGTCCCTTGATTTGTTTAAACACTTCATGTAGCAAGCAGCTCAGTTATTTAATTTGAATTTATTCTAGTCAAATGTCAGCCAATTTAGTATGAGATGAAACATTTCTGTTATGAAATTAACTGACTTTTCAGGCTTTCATACAGTATTACATTAGAAAGGTTTTTTTTTTCATGCTAAACAGATTGCAAATACAAATGACATTTGCCTTTTTAAAAAATTGTGTTAACCTTTAGTACATGTTTATTTTACTTGGCCAAGGAAATAAAACTGGATTCAGTTCCATTTGTGAAACATTTATTGAATATGTGTCGAAAAGCAGCCAAAATAATTGGAAATATAAGAGAACATAAATGATGATAAGACAAGGAAAAGTGTGATAAGTATAAATGAAACCGCACATGTTGGTTTGTATTATATATCATTTTGCAAAGCAAAGTTACCCCACTAAGTATTATTTTAAATAAATAAATAAAAAAGATGAGGGAAGCCAAGATGGCATTACATTTAAAGCAGAGATGTCGATGTGGAAGACCTGTCAAAGGTCCTGTGTTCTTGTGTATTTCTTATTTGTGGACAAGATTTTCTTTCCAGATCTGTGTTTGTTTTTTTAAACTTGTCAATAAGGAGTGATAATAGTGTCAACCATGTTGGGTTGCTATAGGGATTAAGGAGATAATACAGCACAGAGAGAGAATTCAGAGAGGTTAAGAGGAAAGTGCTACACATAAGAGAGTAGTGACAATGGCATTGAAGAGTGCATCTGTGCGACCACTCACCCCAGGGAAGTTATTCTGTGCCTGAGAACTCAGTTCCAGTAGGAGCACCTCCATACCAAGCCACAGTTCACTTTACAAATATGTATGTAAGCACCTACTAAAGCCAGAACTCCGCTAGATCCTTTGGAATAATGAGTAAGAAATATCCATGCCTACTTGGAGGTCATAACACTGATGGTGGTCAGAAATACTCCAGACTCAGGGACAGCATGAGGAAAAAGACAACACCTAAGTAGAAGTTACCCAAATGTGTATTAATTGATGAATGGGTAAACCAAATGTGTTATATTCATCGAGTCACCTATTAGCTATATAGAGGAATTGAAGTAATGATATATGCTACACCGTGGGTGGACCTTAAAAGCTGAGTGAAAGAAGCCAATCCACAAAGTACCACCTAATGTATCATGTGACTTATGTCAAATGTCCATAATAGGTAAGGCTATACAGAGATTATGGGTGCCTGGGGATGAGGAGATGGGGCTGTCATGGGGAAGGACTGTTAATGGTATGGGTTTTCTTCCAAGGGGATAAAAATGTTCTAAAAGAGATTATAATTTTGATTGCAGAACTCTGAATATATTAAAAGTCATTGAATTTTGTGTATTTTAAGTGAGCAAGTTGTGTACCCTGTGAATTATATCTCAATAAAGTTTTTCACATAAAAAGAATCACCACGCTGTGCAGGTAGGGAACCCAGGGTAGTTTGATGTGACTGAGGAACAAGAGTGCAAGGGCCTAGGCAGCTCTGTCCTGTGTACCCATTGAAGGAGCACTGTTTGGGAAGGCAGCCAGCTGGTGTGGGGTGTGGTCACCAGCTGCCTCCGAGAGATGGCAGAGCCTCTTCATTCATTTCTGCACCCGTGAGAGCAGCATGGGCTGGAACCAAGGAAGCAGTGAAGACTGGAGTTAGAAGCCTGTTATTGGGCAGCAGCTGGGATCTCAGCAAGAGAACACCAGGGCTGAACCAAGGAGTAGGACGGAAATACTTGAGAGCCATATGAGAAATGAAAACAGTAGGGGAGGGGTTTGTTGACTCCAGTATTCTCGCCTGGATGCAGGGTGACGTGCTATCTTTATCTGAGGTGAAGGCAAGAGAAATAGGGTTAGCAGGAGTCCGTGTGAGTCTTCTGTGATGGACTGTCTCTCTGTGTCTCCTCCCAAAAGTCATGTTGAAACCCGAATCCTCAATGTGATGTTATTAGAAGGTGGGTCCTTTGGGTGGTAATTAGGATTAGAGAAGGTCATGACAACTGATCCCTCAGAAGAAGAGATGGGAGAGAGTGTAATCCTCTTTCCCAAATGAAAAGAGGGCTCTGGCCCACCTGACACTGCTGCCACCCTTGTCTTGGATTTCCAGCCTCTAGAAATGTGAGACATTTCTGTTTCAGCCACTCAGGCCGTGGTCACTTGTAGTGGCAGCCTCAGCTGACTAAAACACTTCTTAAAAGCCTTAGACACCGTGGCCTGTGTGGAATTGCGGTGAAGTGCAGAAGCCATGTCCATCTTGCTTGATGAGAATTGAAACAGCCAGCAGCATCAGCCTCCTGCAGTGTGTCTCATGCACCCTCCTCAGTCTAGACCATTGTTTTCTAACTCTATGGTGAGATTTATGTTTCCCAATGGAAAGCTAAAGAGTGATCAGAAAGACCCCAGGAATTATTGAAATTGCTTAAGCCTTCCAAGTACTAGAGCAGTGATTAAAAAAAAAAAAAAAACACCAAAAAAAAACTATTATTATTGGGAAAGGAACACTTAAAAAAATTGTATCCATTAAAACATGTGGAAACTACATCTAAAGTCCTTAAAGATGGTTCTTCTTGTCAACACAGGGATGGATAGATGAATGTGCTCTCTGAGGTTGATTTGTGGAATCTGAAACTAATATGGGATGGGGACTGAAAAAAAGAAGAAGATGAAATTAAGCTTGAACATTTAGGAATAGGGTCTTGACAAAACCCTGATGCTTAAGCCTTGTTAACTTCATGGAAAATTGTCCTCTGATCTTAATGATAAGGATCATAATGGAGATGAGCTTAACACACTGAGCACTTCCGGCCTGGTGCCATTCTAGTTTTTACACGTTAATCATCAAAACACCCCAAGGCACACTGGACCAGAGGTACAGAGGAATCATGCCCAAGGTAACATGGCTGGGAGATGGAGTCATTAGAGTGAGGGAGGATAGAAGAGAAAAGTTACCTGAAAGCAGAGACAGACTTCCATCAACCCCAGCTTTACCTCTCAGTAACTGGGGAAACCTTCTGTGTATCCTTAATTGTGCCTGTAAAGCAGGAATCTATGACCCCTCATTCTGTTGGTCTGAGGTCAGGTGGAATTGTGTGAAAGTGGTGCCTTGTGAAGAGTCAAGTGCTTGGAATGTTGTGTGATATTATACAACTTTTCATTGCAAATCAATATTGTAGGTGAGGTTCAAAAATATATTTAAGTTTACTGACACTTTATTTCACTTCTGCTGTTTCTAACTTATTTCTTCAACATGATTTTTGTTTTTAGGTTACTTGTCTGCAGGACTTTTTTGGTGATGATGATGTTTTTATTGCGTGTGGACCAGAAAAATTCCGTTATGCCCAAGATGACTTTGTCCTGGACCACAGCGGTAAGGCAGTTCAGTGGCTATCTTTGTGAGGCTGGACAGAGGCTTGGATTTAGTCACTGGTGCATGTTAAGTGGTCTGGTATGTGCCAGTGTGTTGGCATTGGTAATACTCTGAGCTAAGGAAAGTACAGAATAAAATAAAAGCATTTGCCCAGTTGTAAAAAAACAAGCAAAAACTTTATTCAGATAGTTTTCATTTTTAAGCCATTTGGTCCTATTTTTTTCTGTGTTGTTTTGCCCATGAAGTAGATTTCCTGGTCTCTTTTAAAATGGTGGCTGAATACATGAGTGTCCTTGAATCTGCAATCCTTAGTTATGTATTTTCCATGTGCACTAAGAGATACATAAAAGGATGGTGACTGAATGTTAGTCCTGATGATCCCAGTTTCCTTCTACCTCATTGTTTTATTTGCAACTTGAAAAATTTACATCGTTTATATATTCAAGAAAAAAAGCACCTTTATGAATGAGGTAAGAAAATCCTTTTCTCTCGATTTCAGCCAGCCTATGGAGTTTTTAGCTATTTAATAAAAACCTCAGTGGTTTCAAATATTATTGATCCTGAAAATTTTATTTTTACTGTTATCTCGAATTAATTTAAACCTGTTATGATAAGTGATTGTTTTAGCTGATAGTAAACTTCATCTTTAAATGAGGTAAAACTCATACAGGCATAACATTTCACAGAGGAGGGATATTAGAGACACAGTCTTAATATTTAAAGCTGGGTTTTCAAAAATTGAACTAATGGTAGACTCATTCCAGTTGTAGTGATTCTGACAATCCAGAAATAGAAAAAGATAAATGCCAAATAAATACAATGGTCCATACACTTTTAAGAATTCAAGATGATGCTTTTGTGGGACCTGATGTCTTGAGTAATTCTTGCCTGTTACACATTAGTTCCCTTGGTTAGTTTATCTACAGCTGTGTTTGTGACTCTTCACCTACTCGTAGTTTTTCCTGCTGCCCCCTCCTTTATTTCTTTATCCCTCCTCTGTACTGTCTTACATTCTGTTGGACTGGTCCTGCTTGAAACTGATAATATTACTAGAAAGTTCTTAAAGATTTGCAAGTCATGTCCCTTTGTATTATTGGTGCTAATGCTCTCTCCTATTTGCATGTTTGGTTAAGGCTGATTGAAACTTGCATTTACATGTGTAGCATATGTATTTTACACTGGTCATGATTTTAGCTTAATTTTCATAATTTATCATTTTGAAGCAGAGACTCTGAAACGCAATATGCTCTAGGTTATAAAGTTAATCTGGATAGCAGCACAATGATAACTAGCACTTATTGAGCATGTACTATGTGTATTGTACTCCATGCTTTATATGTATGATACATATTTGCCTAGAGTACTATAAGTGTTCTTGATGAGCACCATTAGTTAGAAGTGGGTCAAAGCTACTGATGTTTTCCCGCTCAGTTTCCTTCTACAAATTGGGAATCATAGTGGTTTTTTCATAAGATTTTGTGAAGATTAAATGAGTTTAATACACGTGAAACCACTGGAAGGGGGCCTGTTACATAGTATATGCTTTTATCATTGTTATGAGTCTTGTTACTATACCGTCACCACTGCATCATTAAACTGTGCACCGAAAGCAAGTTTCACACCTAATTCTGCCATGGGAACATCTACTAGAAGGCAGGAATATCGTTTAACCTGTGAGTTAACCTCTGTTGTCATTGTATTGAAGTTCCAACGCTGTCCTTTTAGGCTTCTGATGATAACTTGCATTAAAAATCCATTCAGAATCCATTTAATTCAGGGAACCTAGTCTTCATCAAGTAACAAAATCCTCCAGTTATAGCTCTGGACTGGCTCAGATTTCTCAGTCCACGGTACAGTTCTGAAGTTCTACTTATTGGTTCTGGATTTACACATCCCTCTCATGAAAGAGTGGCATTGCTTTTCAAATATTCCGCTGACCTCACGTCTCCATTTTCAGGGTGGAACAGGGGATAACAGCCATGATGCTAATTAACTAAACTGGAGCTGTCACGTCCCTCTCTGAGTCAGGTTTTGATTAGAGTCTTTCAAATGCTAACTAGCCTCCCCTGGTGTGTATTTCCCTGATTAGTGTGCTTCACATGTTAATTTATTAAAACCAACCCACATTTTAATCTTCCTGCATAAATTGAAGTATTTTCATGTAAATCACAGCCAATATGTTACCTAATTTAATCCTTATAACAAGCCTATGAAGCAAATTTTAGTCTTATCCCATTTTTGGGGCGCGGTAGGTTGGGTGGGGAGACTGGAGGCTTAGAACCTAACCTGGGTCCTCAGGTTGTTCAAATCAAACTGGTGCAGAATCAAACCCATGTTCTTAAATCTTCATATTGGAGGCTGTGATTTTAGCTGTAATTTATTTTAGCGCTCCAAAAGCTGTTTGGCATTTTATAGACAGGCCAAAGTTACTATTTAAGCTAGTTTTCTCGGTTTTGGCGCTCCATGCAGGCTGTGGGTAGGTGTGTGTGAGTTAGGACACATCTGTGTTCTTTAGGGACTCCGCCTGGAGCAGGGAGGGGATTTTTACAAGACTTTGTCAGGAGGGTTGCTGTGTGTGTGGACATTGTTTAATAATCATAGAAAAGTATCAGGTGATGCTTCTAGGCAGTAAGCTCCTTGAACTTGTGACTTTCCCTTGGTTTGTATCAAAACCAGAGCTACTGACCACACTGCACTTCCTTCCTAGAATGTCGGGTCCTGAAGGCATCCTATTCTCGTTCCTCAGCTGTTAAGTACTCTGGATCCAAAAGCCCTGGGACCTCTCGACGCAGCAAATCACCAGCTTCAGGTAGGGAATGGGAAAGGGATGGAGAGTCAGAGTTTTCGATAATTATTGTTAAATTAGCAGTGTTTGCAGTGCTTGTGTGCAGTAAAACCATGTTTGTTATTCAAAGATGGCCAGAGTATGCAGTTGACGGTCACATGCCAACAGCATAAAACCTTACAGAGCTCCTGTCGACTCTGCATGATGCCTTTGAGAAGGAAATGACATAGCATGAAACCAACATTTTAAGTCTTTCTTAAAATTGTAATAAGGTTCCTAAGAAACTTGTTTCCTGACATATTTTCTCAAGAACAATCTTATTGTCTAGTTTCTTCTTCTGGTATTTACCTAGAAGTGGTTCACATTTTGACCACTGCATGCTGCATTTTTAACTTTGTGCTAAATGATGGTGGATATTTTCTTTTCTTATTGGTTTAAAACTGACTTAGAAATGTATTTGCTTGATACGTTTCCACCGATTTTCTTCTTCGTCATTCAGTTTAATAGTAGTAACAATGTTAGAAAGTAGTACTTATTGAAGACTAAGAATTACCTATCATGAAATTTCTTTCAGGTCTTCAGCTTATAGATTTCTCATACTTAACTTTTTGCTTATTGTTTTGGCAATTTTTTAAAATTAAAAACTACTTTTGTGTTGCTTCAGTAAAGTTTGTTGATTGATTACAAATAACGTGACCACTGTGATTTCCCATTGAAGAAGAGTTTATGAAAACTCATGCTTTGATTTGTGGGAAATCGAGATCATGTATTAGTAGTAGCAATAACAACTGCCTCAAGAATCAAACTCACAAAAGACTGAACTTTGGGGGACCTCTTCACTGCTTTCCCTTCAGCACATCCCCCCTTTCGTTAGGTTGGGTTTCTTACCCTTCTTTTCATGTACATGTCTAGACTGCGGAAATAACCACTCTGCTTACTGTCTCCTCCTCCTCTGTGTTACTGACTGTGTACAGTAAAGAGGGGTGGCCACTTCTCCAGTGCCTATTCCACCACCAAACCCCCAGGTGAGCCCTAGTTGCTATGGCTTTGTCGCTCCGCTGGGATTTTGTTTTTTTGTCTTTGGCCACATTTCTGTTTCCTTTTGCTCCATTTCCATGAATGTATCTGACTTGTTCCAATGTACATCTGTGGCATGAGATGCTTCACAGTGCATAGGAGGCTTTATGTGAGAGCTGGTCATCATCGAATGATTGCCAAGTGTCCGTCTGTGTGGAGTCACAGTGTAAAGTGATCAGGGCACCTTCCTCAGGGGTCTGTCTTCTAGTTAACTTGGGGAATATTCTATTCTAGAAAAAGGTTGTTGGTAATATAAAAAATGGCCATTGGCGCACCTTCCTCCCCAGCTAGAGGCTCAGAGACTCAACAGACTCTAAAACCATTGACAGTATGAAGCTGTTTAATTTCTATTAAACTTATTTGAAATCATAATATGCTCTCTGTACAGTGTCTCAAGCATTGGAAATGCTAATAAGACATTTGCATAAATACACAGAGCTGGGTTCATCATATGGTTAATGTAGATTTTTGTCAGGTTCTTAGTTTTTTTGTTTTTTTTTTTTGTGATAGGTTTACAGATACTTTGCAGATCAGTATAATACTGAACAAAGATGGGGAGATGGGTTCAAGATTCAGGTATTATGATAGATCCAATTTTGTGTCCTGGAGGTCTAAAGAGGAAAATTAACAATATAAAACAAAATGTGTTTCATTAGCCACTTTGGTCTCGTAGACCCAGTTGCTTTATAATATAAGCTAATAAATATAGAAATCTTTTAAACTTGAATTTGGAATGCTTAGAAGTTGGTTTAAGAAACATCATGTTTTTTTTTTAAGGAAAGGTGCAGGCAGGAGTGAAGGCAAGTAGGCTAGCAGATAGGTAGAGAGAGGAGGAAGAGGCATTTCTTTTTTTTTTTTTTTTTTTTTAATTCAGTTGTTCATCTCGACTGTCCCCTGGCCCCCAGGATTCAAACCCAGGTTCTTGGGATGTATGTGGACTGCTAGAGCCGGAGTTTAACCTCCACTCCATCAGGGTGCACCAGTTTAAGAAAATCTTCTCATCACAGTATTGCAGACTTTTGACTAAGTTCGTATTTGGATTTGGATGAATAGAGCAGACATTAAACTTGTAAAAGTTTTGAGTGTTTAAATCCCATCAGAGGGCAAACACCTTCTTTATCAGTGATTAACCCCAAAGTGTGTTCAGCACATACTACAATTATAGAAAACTAAGTCACTGTAACTTCACTGCGAATCTGTAGAAGGGAGTGACATGAAGGAGTAGGAACATGGCAGAGGTGTTGGCTGAATTACACAACGTCTAGCTGCTGGCAAAAGGGAAGGGGAGAGGGCACAGCTGACCTTGCCCTGTCCTCCCAAAGACTGGGGACATGTGCTGATAAATAATACTAAGGACTAATCATTGGAGCAAATTTTTTAGAGCCTTCCAAATATTATTGGGGAAAATAAGGACTGCATGACACTTAGTATCTCTTTAGGATGAGAGTTAATATTTTAGGAAAAATACAGACCTGTAGTTGCATCCCTGGCTGTGAGTTTTGTTAAGAAACTCTAGGCGGGAGTCTTAATTTTAGGGATCTTGGTTCTGTTACAGAGAGTACCATTTACAGAAACTGATTTATCTCCTTTTTTAAAACAACCATTCCAAGAAAGCCTTTGCTATCCATAGGATGTGTGAATATCAGTGCAAGTGAGAAGTTCTCACTGAGTAGGAACTGGTATCCTGTTATAGATTGCTGTGTGGGATAAGGAAAAAGAAGGAATAAAATTCAGTCTCAGTTCACAAGTTTGCTAGATTATTGCCAATGATAATCTCTATTTTATGTGAATTCCTGCCATGAGTTGACTTGAAAGAGAATTTTTAAAAGAAATAACATTAAATTAAATTTAATGAATAATTAGAGCTAAAGAATACTCTTAAAAGCTTCTGATTAATTATGCTTGTGTTTGCCTGCCCCTCAACTAGCCACATACATCAGCTGAGAAAACCTAGATAACAATACTTTTTTTGAATGAGTGATTTTGCATTACAAAAATTTAAATTTGGCCACTTATCAGTAACTGGAAAAATTTGGATTTTCATTGAATTTTTTAAATGAGCAATACAGTAAACAAACATGGCTTCAGCATCCCAGGTATCCTTCTATACAGATGATTCTTGTCCAGGACGTCTGCTTCTGCCTAAAGACTGGTGTCACTTAGTTTTTAAGTTACTTATGCAGAGCTTTTATCTGTGCATTTGACTTTTTATATTTATTTTAGCAGCATTAAAATAATAGTTGCCTGCTCCCTTATATTAAATAAAAAAACAGCAGTTGGACTTCGCTTTCCTTTGAATAGAGATAAACGGCAGTTTTCATCTACTTAAGGCAAAAACATTGAAGACTAAGGATAAAAGGGCTGAGGGATACTCCTAGAGGAGACAAGAATACCCCAGTACTAGATGTTAGCTACCAGCTGTACGAAATTACTACAGTAATGTTCCTTAAATGAAATATGCTTATCCAGGTGATAGAGTTCGGAACAAGCATGGGTCAGTCATATTGAAATGTTTGACCAGCTTTCTACAGTATAAGACAAGTTTCCCATCCCTTGTGGAGGACAGTGGCAGAGCATGGAATCAGACTGAGTTCACAGGTGAAGAAATATATGCAAGTTTGCAGGAGGGGGCATTTAAAACCCAGCCAACCAAGATTCACTATAATGAGAAATTGAGCTGTGAAGAAAAGATGATGGACGGTATTAGAAATGACTAGTGTAGATTTTAAAAAATTGGGAATATTTTTTATGACTGTCAAACAAATGCGTAGGTATTATAAGGAAAATGTCAATTCATTTTTCCTTTCCATTAAGAACACCCTAAGAATGTGTGTTTGGATTGTGGTAGGACTGATTTGGCAGAGCCCTAAGAACAGCTTTGTTTTTCAGGTGGGTGTGTACCAAGATAGTGGATATTGCAGATTATGGACCAACTTTCATTGTAAACCATGACAAACAGAACAGCCATTCATTTCTCTGCCCTTATTGTCAGGCAGGACATATGAACAAACTCTTGTTTGCATCTCTAATGCCATAGTATTTTCTATATTGATGTCATTGTTGGACAACTATTATTAACAACAATTCCAGTTTCACACCTTGTCTAATGCTTTGTCTGTAATACAATGAGACATTATTTTTGCTTTTTGCTGATATACCATCTGCTTTGAGCTTTTAGTGAACCGACCCTCTGGAGCTTTATGTGCATGTGATTACTGGTTTTACCTCTCGGTGGTTGGGGTTTAATGACCTTTCTCTTCTTTATTTATATGGTCAGTTAATGGAACTCCCAGCAGTCAGCTTTCCACTCCTAAATCGACAAAATCCTCCAGCTCCTCTCCAACTAGCCCAGGAAGTTACCGAGGATTAAAGGTATGAAATAGGATTTCTGGTAGGTTTGGGTAATTTTATTATTTGGAGTTGCATTTAGACATACCTTGTTTTCTTGTACTTGACACACCTTGTCCTTTTAACATTTGAAAATTTGTTGGTAACCTTGTGTCAGGCAAGTCCTTTGATGTCATTTTTCCAGCAATTCAGATGATGGTTAGCATTTTTTAGCAATAAAAATTAAGCTATCTTAATTAATCTTATCTTAATTAAGCTATCTGTATTTTTTAGAAATAATGCTTTTCTATATACTTAACAGGACTGTAGTACAATTTAAATATCGCTTGTGCATGCTTTGGGAGAACAAATGTTTTGTGAGTATGATATCATTCATGGGATATATAGACAAACCAAGCAAACAGATTAACTAAATCAAACAAAATAGATTTTTAGTCCATAAAAGCAAGTTAGTGAAAATGGCAGTGAACTTAAATTATGATATACAGAGTTAATTTATGACAATCCACACCTTAAACCTATATAATGTTACGAATATAATGTTCTTTCAATAAAATTAGTTTTTAAAAAGGTCTCATCAAACTGCAGACAAAGGTGGCAATAAAGGTTTAACTCATTATATAAAAGCCAAAATAAAAAAAAAATCATACCATTTGCTTTATTTTGGTGGTGTGGAGCCCACTCACGCTCTGCTGTAGACCTGCAGTTGACAGATTGATTTGTTTAGGGATTTGGGTGCTTTAAAAAATCAAAAAGGGGCACACCCTTGTGGCTCAGGCAGCTAAGGCACAGGACATATAAAATTCGAGGACCCAGGTTCTCCACTCTGAAGGGGAGTTGGGGACAGAAATCAAGAAGGACAGAGGTAAGGTTTTAGAGCTAGGAAGTCCTGGCTTGAATCCTGTGTCCTATTCCATTTTGTATTTTGGGCTTAAATCATTTAACTTCTCTGAGCTAAAGTGTTTCCATATCTGAAAGAGGAATATAAGGTTGTGGTTGAGGTTGAACATTTTGTGGTGAAGTACAATAAATAATAAATTTCCTGTCATCAAAATTGTCTGCAATGGCAAAGCCTTGGGGGATACTGCAGTTCTTTTTTTAAAATCTCACTTTAAATCATGATTTTAATATCACTGACATAATTTGACTTTGTGAATATCTGAACTGGTGAAATTCTACAGTAGTGATATACACAAGCAATAATAAGAGATATGTTCATTTTTGCTGAAAATTTAGAAATCGTAAGTTTGGATTGTAACATCCTAAACAATGGAAATAGTAATTTTACAGGCCAGCAGTTTAACAGACCTTTCATTTAATAAAGAGAACAAAGAGAAAAACCCAGTTTATAAAATTTTTCAAGTTTAATTTTATTTAGTGGCTCTCATTTTTAATATAAATTTATAAGAGGAAATTTCTTGGTAAAATAACAGTAAATAATTGGGATTAAAAATGCAAAGTTTCCCTTGATAGAAATAGAATGTAATTTATTGTAGAATCTTGACTTATACACGGTACCCTGTATGTGTGTGTAAATTGTATTCTTCAGAGTCGGTTACCTGAACATTTTAGATACTGTCTGAGTGGTTTTCTTTACTTGAGGATGTTGAAAAATATATTTCATTAGCAAAATGAATGGTAAGAGCTCATCACCTAGGGAATGAGAACCCGCCAAAGAGGCTGATGGCTTCCCCACCTTTTGGAGGGACGGTTCTCCACCTGACTGTATTTGCTTGTCCTGCCCTGAGAAGCTATGTCTCCCTCAGTGTGAACTTACGTGAGTTTTGTCTTCGTGCCTGAGATCAAGAAGAGAGAGTCCACCTGGAAAAGGACAGACTGTCTTTTTCATTCTTGCTGGACTCTGTCCAGGGACAAAATCTGCACTGAGACTAGTAATAAGCTTGGGAGTAAGAAGCACACAGTTCTCACCTCCCTCAAGTGTTGAAAGCACCTTATGTTTATTAAAAGAACCAGGCATTTTCCTGAAGTGCTAAGTTGACTTAGGTCATCATGGCCTTGACTCACCATAGAATTTCAATGAAATGTGTAGCTATCAGTTTTAAAAAGGTACGTAAGTTAAAAAAAATCACTAAAAATCTTGATTATTTTAGCTTTTTTCCTCCAACTTATTTTCTCAGCACATAGGTCAGAGGTACACTGTTCTTAATCTGAGTAGCTTTCAAGAGAACTAATGAATTTTGATGTATATTGGTATCATGTATGTGTGTGTAAATACAAGGTTCACCTCTTTCTCACTCTCAGTTGTTTCTTCATTTGCTTTTTTTAAAAGAAATGTGCAGGTAGGAACGAAGGCAAATAGGCAGTGAGGCAGGAGGAAACAATTTGTCTTGTTTTTTAAATTCCATGACTCTTCACTCCAGATGTGTAATATTCTGCCAGTCTGTGCACAGGTGGAGGAGTGGGTCAAAACTCTGAGCTTTAAACTGACCCACAGGCAGTAACAAAAAACAAGATAAATCGTTTCAGCACTGAGACAGTAGATATAATTGTCCTCTTTGTGCTAGCTTTATCTTTGTCGTTACAATAACCCCTGGCATTTAGAATACAGCAAATGCTCAAGGAAATAAATGCCCTAGAAATGAAGACGACGAAGGGAAATGTTGATGCCGGGTCAAGATGGTAGATGGAATTATAAGACAAAACATGGCAGTCTCCCCATGACCACCCTCTTTCTGTCACACCACTCATGCCTGAGTCCTCTGCACTTGGCCAGCAGCTGTGAGACCTTTTCTGAATTTCCTGTTTCTCACCTATAAAGTAGGGATGATGTTTGATTCTAAAGGACCTCTAAAATGTTAGGATTATAGTTCTTTAAAAACAAAAACAACACCCTAGCGTGCCCTGGGTAGAATAGGGGTTGGGTGCAGCCCACATACACCCTGAGGGCCAGCGTTCACTTCCCAGGGCTGGGGAAACAACCAAAATGAACAACTAAATTTAAAAAGTGCGTCTTCCGCCTCTCTCTTCCTGCCTGCCTCTGCTCGCCTTTATTCCTACCTGTACCTTTCCTTAAAAACAAACAAAACAAAACACCAAAAACCCTCTATCTAAGCAGTTAGAACATCTATTTCACTTTGAAACTGATACAGAATCCCTGAATTTTACAGTAAATATTGGTAGTTGAATGAGTTTCTGCCACACTGATCAGCTGTGGACCCAATGCTAACCCACTCTAACCCTGCCTTTTCCCATGGGTTATGCTTTGTGCACATTTTATTTCCCTGCAGTCCCCAGCAGTCTGGGGTGTACAGGGTCGTGGACAGAAACCTGCCTTTGAACTACTGCAACTTAGTCATGTTACTTTTGTAAAGCTCTAGTCAGCATCTGTCTGTTTGTGTGATTTTCTCTGTTGAGTGGCATTGCAAACGGAGAATTACAGATAAATACCACATGTTAGCGTTATGCTTTTTCTTTCCCTTTCATGTAAAATAGCTTATTAAGATCAATTAAGAGGGAATGTCTGACAAAGGAGGACTGTTTTTCATGGACAGGAACTCTTTTCCACTGTTTATCCTAGTTAGCTGCCTTCATGGCTTTGGGGATAATCTTTTTTCTAGAGAATCAGGGACTTAACAAAAGCAAGCAGACCCTGCCAGGACTGACTGCATGGACAGCAGTTGACATGTCTCTCTCTCTCTCTGCCAGGACATAGATTTGGCAGATGGATTTTCGTTAGGTGTTGTTGATTGGATTTTTATTTTTTTAAACTATGTCGAGTTTTACTTACCAGCAAATTAAACAAAACCAAGTCTAAGCAGAATTTGATATTCTGTCATAAATTTTTCCCTCTTTCTGACAGTTTTTGGGAATCATGTTGCTGTTTTGGTGGGGACACTAAAAGAATGGAAAATAAAAATAGAGTGATGATGTGATATTTACTCTCTGACCACAGAGCGCCCATGACATTTTTGTTTCCTTCCTGAGAAAGATACGAGAAATGCAAGAGCAGCCCATCTCCTACAAAAAATACTCACAATTTTCTCAGCAATACTCTTGTGAGGAATGCAATTCTACTCCATCCATAAGCATTCATAAAATGTCATAAAATGTCAGTTCTTTGAGGAATTAGAACAATGGTAGGAAAGAGGAAAGAAGGCTTTCTTCTAATTGTGATTTTTTTGTTTAAGAGGAAGGAAAGCAGCAGAGAGCTGGCAGGAAGGAAGGGAGAGGAGGAAGAGACATCTTATTTATTTAGCTCTGTATTTCGGTAGTTCCCCTGGCCCCAGGCCATGAACCGGGTCTGAGCTGTGTGGACTGCTCCCCAGGCATGCCACCAGGATGTGTGGCATTGTGAATAGTTTTTGCAGGATGGAAGTGGTGTAAGTGATAGGGAGACAGCCCACTAAGGTTCTCTGAACCTGAAACTGAAAGAACAACAATAAGTTGTATTTTGATTATAATTTCTTATTGCCGTCTTAGTTACATAAAACCATAGAATATGAAAGGTAGAAGTGATCTCAGCTCTGGGAGACTAGTTTTCATTTAATAGATGCAGAAGCGGAGGTTCAGAGATGTGAAGGGAAAGGTTCAAGACCTCGATGGAGGTGCTGCTGGCCCAATGGGTAAGTCCGCCACCTCTGACTGGCACTGCCCACATGCTTTCCAAAGACCCAGACCTGAGATGCGGACCAGGGGCAATAACCAGGATGAACAACTAAATAAAATAAGTAAAAATGCTGCTGCTGCTGCCTCTTCTCTTCCTGCCTGCCTACTCACTCACCTTCATTTCTGCCTACACTTATTCTTTAAAAAATAAATGAAAAGATCCCTGTGGCAAGTTGGGGGTCTCAGTCTCTAGCTTCTGACTTCCTCTGTCACTGCTGGGTTTGCTTCAGTGACCCCAACAGGCCACCCCAGGAGGAAGCGCACGTGATTATTATGGAAAGGATGTGCTGTGTAAGTCTTTTAGGAGGTGGGCCATAGGCGTGGTTTCCTTACTGAGTTCCTCTGTTTGAATATGCTCTACTCTGGCAGAAAAGGTTGAGAGGTTAGGAAAGGAAAGAGGAGGAGAGGGTTTGGAAATGGTAGGAAAGAGGTTGGATGAGGGAGGTAAAAGGGAACAACTCTTGACAACTCTTTCTGGGGCATTTGGGGGGAAGAGATTGCTTATGGTTATCTAATGGGAACTCTTTTCCGTAGAATGGTCTTTACTGCATGCCCAGCACTTCTACCTGAACCCCTAAAGTGCTGATCAATACAACAAAGTTACAGTAGATTGGGGTTTGGGGCTTTCTTTGGAAGATGGGCACAGACCGAAGTGTAGGCAGTGTTGTCCAGGCCCGGCAGGTGCATGGCTATGTGGACATGGGGTGATGTTCCTGGTGGGCCAGCGATGGAAGCCACCTCAAGGACAGGGGCGTAGGTGGGATGTGAGAACAGGGTCCCCAAGGACACAGTGAGAAGCAAGTCCAGTCTACCAAAGCAGTGATTGGAAGCAACATGTTTAGACCAAAAATTCATAAAATGAGCTGCTAGGCCTGCCCAGCAGATCCCCACTGGGCCTCTGCTCCAGAACCTCATCCCTAGGTAGTAGAGCTTGGCTCTGTTTCGTACGGCTGCCATGAAAAACCTGGCTTTTCTGAAAGGCAAACTACTCATGGTGATAGTGGCCGGTGAAGGAGGAGTGTCCGCAGGCCAGTCAGGAGCCCGTGTCCACCGCAGTGATGCTGTAGCCCATACAGACAGGCACACGGGACTCCACAGGCCGCCTGCACTCGGCCTGTGTCAGGAGGGCGCACAGCAACTCAGGACTTTTTTTTTTTATTGTAAATTTTCATGTTGTCATTTTTGGTTGCAATGGAAACTCTGGGAATGCAAAATTAACATCTTTGTCCTGAGCTGCTTATAGACGTCAGAAAAAGTGTCAGCCTCATGCTCCATGTCTTTCTGCTGGTTTTATCCAGATGAAACTTGATGAGCTGGCTGCTGTCCAGTTTTGCCTGCATTCTCTTGCCCACAGTTTCACTGGGAGGAGCAGGCCCTCCAGGGTCAGGTCAGCCACAGCTGTCAGAGCGCAGCTCCTGGGACACTGCACTGCTGCCTCTTGACTTAGGCAGAATTCCCTGAGCAATAAAGATAGCGTGCTTCGCACTGAGCTTTTTCTCCCATTCAGGTGTTAGCCAGATTGGATTTTATGGAAAGATTGCAGTCGAGGAACTGGAATAAAGATTATATTGGCTTTCCAGTGGTCACCAGCTTCAATTTCCTTGGCTGCCATGATGTTTAACTCCTTCAGCTGGACTTGAGGTCCAGAGCCAGGAGAGCTGAGAGATGCAGGACTTGAACTCCTCCCACTGCTCGCCATTGAGCCTCAAGATCTTGGCACTCGAACTGAACATGGCTCTCTTACTGAGTGCTGGCCCAGGAAGAACCAAGACTCTGGTTCACTTTCCTTTGATCTTCCTTATTTATTAAAATTTTCTGTGCCTTCAGTTTGGTCCAGTTCAGCTAAGGGAAACCAGAACAAGAACCTCACCCATGTAGGTCAGAGGATGAAGGCAGAAGGTGTTCCCCGTGGTGCACAGTTACCTAGAGAGCCTCGAAGGACTGCGGATCCCAGAGCGCCTGCCTCGACTTGGAGGCAGACACAGCTGGTGTAGTGGTTAAAGAATGAGGTCTGAAACCAGAGTGCCTGGTTTGACCTTGACTTGGCCACTCATGCTGGGCACATCACACCACTTTAACGGGCTGCAGTGTATTGGATGGAAAGAGAAAATATGAGAAGTCAGACCCCAGACTTTATTATCTCCTCTGCATTTCTCTGTATCATGACTTTCTTTCCCAGCGCTGTCCTTTGTCTCTGCCGTCCTGCTCTCTGCAACTCTATCAGGTCCCTGTAGATGATTCTTTGAGTAACAAACTATTCCAACACTTAGCAGTGGGTGAAACTGGAATAACCATACAGAATTATTTTCTCCCGGTTCTTATGGGTCAGAGATTTGGTAGCAACTTCACTGGGGAAGTCTGGCTCAAGGTCTTTGTCCAGGGTGGGAGTCGGGATGTGCCCGGCGGGCTTGACTGTGAATGAGGACCCACTTTGAAGGCAACTCACTCACTTGGTGGCAGTTGGTGCTGGCTCTTGGCAGGAGATCTTGGTCTCTTGCCACGTGGACCTCTCTCTCTAAGTTGTCTTGAGAATCCTCAAAATGGCAGCGGGGTTCCCCAGAGCAAGTGGCTCTGTGACCTGGCTCTGGAAGTCGGGCACCATTATCCCTGCTGCATCTTGGTGGTTGTGACCAACAGATCCTCCAGCAGCCTTGTTTGCTTTGCTGTCCTCTAATGATAATGGTGATGAGGAAGAAAATAGATTCCTGACAGGGCCACGTCTGGGTGGAGTCTGCACGTCTCCCTCTGTCTGGGTGAGCTTTCTCTGGGTGCTCTGATTTCCTCCCAGTCCCACAGATGTGCAGGTGAGGTACCTTGATGTGGCTTCATTGTCCCAGAAGGATTGAATGTGTGTGTGTGAATAACCTTGTAATTGGAAGGCTGTCCTGTCACGGTTGGGTCCTACCTTGAGCTGCTGGGACAGGCTCCATTCATGGGGACATGAACCTGGAATAAGCAATTGGAAAATGAATGAGTAGAAACACAGGATTATTCAGTATAAAGATTTGGGGTCTTTATCTGGAAGTTTGGTGATGTTTTGTGATCAGAAATATGCCATAAAAATTTAACTCATATCAAAATCATGATACATCATTTTGCTTAGGTCCCAGTTTTCCTGAACTCTCGATGAAGTCAGGTGAGGGTTGCTGGCTGTCAGCCAGCCCACGGGAGGAGAACACATGGGTTCGAGGGTCAGGAGAGGAGGAACACGCAGACCGCGCTGGAGACTGGCAACCGCTCCCTCTCCAGCATTTCTTCTTGCACCACCCCTGCTGTTCATTCTGTCCATTCTCCTTTTTGAGTACCCAAGTCTGCTCTCCCCATCAGTTTTATTACTTTGTTCTCCTTCCAACCCTTTTGTTCTCCAGACTGACAACGTCCCTGTCCTGCCCATTTGTTTCTTTCCCTGTCACATCCTAGAATCCCACCGCTGCTTATGCTTCTCCTCTGAATCCTCATCTCCCTGACTCCATTTTCTCCTTGACCTCAGCCCATGAGCTCCTATTTCCTCCACCCAGGGTCCTCAGCCTTGCTTCGATCTCGCAGATAACTTTCCCTGTGGGAATATTGGCTCTGCTTAAATCACAGCATTTTCTTTGTGACAGATAGTTAATAAAAAGTCCTAAATGTGTCATCAGCTGCCAGATGGATGAAGAAAGCATTTCCCTGAAATTTAATCCATCATCCACAGCTTCAGAGTCAGGGGCGCATCTGCGGACATGGAGGAATCAGACGTCTCAGGTTTTGATGCTGAAGCAGATGCCCAGAGGCTGTCTCCCGTGAGCATGCTTGTTGGGTGAAAGAAGAAAGAAAGGAGTACATTTGGAACATTAGGCTACATCTTGAGATTATAAACTGCCTGATGTGCTGATATTTTATCTGATGACGTCTCCTGGGTCTGCTGGTGGTGAAAGTTTTTTCCAGATTTGTGAAGTGATGGAATGGCGGGCAGTACCTCACACTGATTGGCAGAGCTCAAATGTAACTCTTTGACCTTCTGACCTTCCAGACTTCTTTGCAAAGCTGTGAAATGTAAATCCACAGTAGCTGCTGACCCGAGACAGTTTCACTTTCCTCTGGAGCTTTGGCTTTTCTTTTGGTATTTAAAATGAGTTAATAATCCTCCCCAGGAAAAGGCTGACTACTTTTATCCGTCTTTTATGACCCCTCAAAAAGCTTGGCTGGTGACCATCTCTGAACAGAATTGATTTCGTTAGCAGAAATAAAAGCAAAAGAGAGACGAAGCAGTTTGGAAGATTGCAGTGGCCTGACAAAGTGCTTGTCACCGCCATGTCTCAAATCTGAGGACAGAGAGGTGCACATTAAAGTCACTCCATGAATTAGAGGCCCTGGCAGGGCATGGAGTCCACTGACCCCACCTTTGTGGGGATGGAGGGAGAGTTTGCCAAATAAATGCATGCATGCATGGGGTCACTTGTAAGAACTTTATTTGATATACCACACAGGGTTGACCCCAAGTGCCTCCTCATCATGAAAGTGGGGCACTAGAAATTCTTCTAGTTAGGACCTGAGAGATGGCTGGATGGAGTTAAGACTTAAGGATTGTTTGAGTGAACTGAGCAGTGCCAGTCATCTCTGTGGTTAGGACTGAACAGGCAGGCACTTGTCCTGCCATCTGAGTATCCTAAAACTTGGTGGCACCGCACAGCAAAAGCGTGCAGACATGTTAGCAGGTAGGTCTGCCAGTACCATTTGTCTGGTGCCCGAAATCCAATAAGCCAACATTTGGCGTTAAAGGCTTACTCACAGTGATGTGCTGGGATTTCTTGCTGGTTTTGCTAAGCCATGTGCCAGCTGAGGTGGCAGAAGTTATCAGAGGGGCAAAAAGGTACAGGCGTCTGCAGGTTTCACGCAGCCCCTCTGCGGAGCTGGCTGCTGGCTTAGCCAGGACATGTACAGCCTCTGGGCAATTATGTACTACGATTAACCAGTCACAAATCTCAAGTGCCACTGATTTTGCCAAATTAAAACAAGTCTAAGGTATGGCTAAGATAAGAATGCTTTGTATGATACCAACCACTAGGTACTGATTCCAATTGATAGTCCTCACAGCTCATTACTACTACAGGAGTATTTTAGAGTAAATAATCACAAATTCAATATAAAAGTGATAAAGTTGCTGCTCTTAAGTGCACTCCCTAACTCAGCATTTGTAATCGTTTATACTGACTTTCCTTTTAATTAAAAGGATTGAAGTTTCTAATATTAGAAAACCACCCCACAAAATTTGGATCATCTAAGAGCTTAAATAATGATGCCTGAGCACTACCCTAGGTTTCTTTTAATCTGGGGTACAGCCTGGCAAAAGAATTTTCCAGTCCTCCCAGGTGATCCTGATAACACTTCTAAGCACAGAGAGCTGTTGCAGCAGTCATACCTCAGGGTGTCCTGTTCTAGAGTTTAAAAGTTTTGTGTTGGAGGGAAAGCTTTCCTAAGAAAGTTCTATAAATCAGAAGTTTGGCTGTGGCCAAATTTGGCCCATCATCCATCTGTCTGTCTGCCTGTCTCTCTGGCAGGAATGAGAGTAGGCAGGCAGGAATTAAGAAGCAGCATTTAATTCTAATTTTACTTAGTTGTTCACATTTGTTGCTACCCCGGGACTGGGGATGTGAATTCAGGTTCCTGGGATGTACTTGGACTATGCCCCTTTGGAGGGTGGCAGATCTTACCATTACTTCACCAGGGCGCATCAGTTTATCTTTCTAAATAAAATTACATTGGAACAAAGTCATGTTCATTCATTTACCTGTCATCTGTGGCTGCTTCCATGCACAACAGCAGAGTTGAGCAGTTTTAACAGAGACTGTATGACCCACAAAGGCTAAAATATTCCTATCTGACCCTTTCCAGAAAATGTTTGACCCCTGCAGAAGGCCACTTAAAAATGGGATCATGGCGCACCCTAGTGGGGTGGAGGTTCAGTGTAGTCTGTATACATCCCAAGTTCCTGGTTCAAGACCAGGGCCAGAGAGAACAACCACTGTGAACAACTGGGTAAAATTAGCATAGTCCTCTTCTCTGCTCTCCTTCATTCCTGCTTGTACCTTTCCTTAAAAAAAAGAGGGGGAAAAAGGAATCATAATGGCATTTCCCAGGACACCTTCCCATAAAGCCAAACCACTGCACAAGAATATCTTCTAGATTCTGTTCAAGTACTGCTTTTTATGTAAATCAGAATTATACTGAAAAGTCAGTTGTAATATATGTTGCAATATGTATAGCCATTTTTGCTGCTTTTGGGGGAAAATTACTTATTTGTGAATATATTGTCACATTAGCATTTAAAAAAATTTTTGTAGCAATTTAAAAGAAATCTGAAGTAGACCCCTCTGACTTAATTTCCTGGTTAAACATAGAGAAAGGGCTGTTCCTTATTACATGGACCCCATCCACATTCACAGATGCTTTTTTTGCATGATGCTGGCAGTTGAGTACATTTCAAGAGTTTTTCCTGTTCTCTTCGTCTTTTTTTAAAAGTTCTTAGCTGAAGCGAATTCTTGTTGTTTACTTGATTTTATTGAAGGAATGTTGCATTTTCACATGAACTTGGTTTGAGGTATGCATGCTGGCAGATAGCCACCTGTATAAAATGCAGGACATGTGCCACTCTTTCCTATTTTCCTTCACTATACAATGAATTCCCTTTACCCCATCTGCTCCCCACCTCTCCCCCAGCTCTTCCTGCACCCCCTGATTTGCCTTTTTTGTTTTTTTGTATGTGTGCATTTCCCTGCCTTCCTTGCTCATAACACTGGCACCACCTGCCAGAGGAGTCGGCTGGTGTGTCCAAGCCACAGACATCCCCAACAAGATCCCACAGTCTCCATCACTCTCCTTCCTTGACCCATCGGGACCTCACAGGAAATATGTCCCCCTCTTCTCCCCACCCCTAAACATAGCACATCTCTTTGAACCAGTTAGCAATACAAAGCTATCTGGAAAGTGCCCAGAGGTCCCATCCCTTTATGGGTTTGAGGAGGATCTTGCTAACATGCAGCCTCAAGGCACAGTCTCTGTGCTGACTCAGCACCCTAGTTGCAGATGGAAGCAGGGATTCACATTAGCATTTTAAGAGATTTAATGAAAATGGTTCCTTGGACAATAGAATGGGGGCGGAGTTCATCAGAGATGCCATATTTGAATCTCCTTGATGCTGATTTCACCCTGGCTTCAGTCAGAGCACTTACAAGGCCCAGAGAGAGACATTCTCTGTGCCTGGGAAATGAGGAGACAATCACTGCTTTATCCCTCTGCATTCTCATTGCGCTTTGTCGGCTCACCTCACAGGGCACTGAGAAAGGCTTGCTTTATATTAGCCGTAGACACTTCACATTTGCCAGGAGTCTGTCCAGAGATCTTGGTGAATGACCAGCTTTTCTTCTACCCGCTCCAAGCTTCATTACAGGGCAGTCCAGGGAACTTCAGCAGCCCGATTCAAGCCATCCAAGCACAGATTCATGCCCAGGAAGGTGGCCCTCTGGGGTCTTAGTCGCTGTAGAATCTTGGAAACCATATCCTGGAATGTAGAGGCCTCATGGAAGGACTTTTTAAGTGTACACATGTGCCTCCTCATGAGATTGCAAATTTCTGGGCAGTAATGGCTGTGTTCTTCGATATTTGTATCATCCAAAAATCCAGGTTGGTACTAGGGATGTTTGCTAATGAGTGAGGAGGGAAGAGAGGGAAATTGTCCCTGTGTCTAATTTTCAGTGATTCAAAGGGATCGTAACATTTATCTTTTGAGATATAATTTTCCCCAAAATTACAGTCTTTATTTTATTAAGAATTTAGCTGATTTAATTTTTGACTCATAGTTCCTTCACTGACAGTTTTCGGCGTGGTAGGATTGAATTAGAAGACAACCAAACTTGGAATGAGTATTTAGTAGCAGATCATCTCTTACAGCTATTGTACCTCCAGTGGTTAAAAAAACATTTCTTCATCACTAGTTTCAAGGATCTGTGCTAGAATTTTTTCACTTTTTTTTAAATTTAGTTGTTCATCTTGGTGGTTTATCCTGCTCCAGGTCTTGAACTAGGGACCTTGGGATGTGTGTGGATTGTGCCACAGTGGACTTACCTGGGCCCCCAGGGCACACCTGTGCAAGGTGTTTTAAGGAAAGATGCTAGTAACTAATACTGAGTTAGTGCTACATATCAGTGACTGTGTAAGATGATCTTACATGAAGGAGCAAGTTTTAATCCTCTTCTAGGTGCTGCTTTACTCATTCTCAAGAACAGATAATTAAGACTTGGAAAGTGTAAGCAACTTTAAAAGCAAAAGTTTGAGTTGATGTAAGTCTCAAATGCATGGAAAAAAGTGGTGGGAAATCAAACAGATCGGTTGGGGCACAGACAATGTATGGTTTGAATGCCAGACTGAAGATGTGAGGGCTGAAGGTTTGGGATCTCACAGGTGCTATGAGAGCCGTCCTCTGGAGAAGTTTCTCTGGCCGTAATGAGTGGAATGGGCAAGAGACTGAGAGTAACTCTCACGAGGCCTTTGATGAGGTTCCCAGGAGCCTGAGGGGACAGAGCCAAGTATGGTAGCCATGGAAACGAGATGACGTAGAGAACAGGTGATTTCCTTTCCAACTTCCCTAGAGGTTCCATCTTGGGGACTTGGTTTTAAAAGGTCTATTTTCAACATTTTAGCCTAGGGTTCTGCTTATTTGGGGGTTATATTTGAGTTTAGTGGCAAAAAATAAGTAAAACAGAACAAACAGAATGAAAATTTGAAAAGTCTTGCTTATGCTCCAGTGACATTGCAGTGCAAGGAAGCAGAATGATGGCACTCCAAGAAGTCAGGGGGAGCCAGCGTGGCATTTCTCTCTGCTGAAGGGGGCTGGAAAGAAACGCACATTGCCATCCAGCCACATGCCTGTCAGAGTGAAGGAGTACACCCCTCTGGACAGAGCTGATTTGCTGGATCCCAGCACTGCTTGCCATGACCTTGGGCTCCTCACAGACACGTTGCTGCTGGTTTTACTGTCCTTGGTAAAGATGTAGTTCCCTAGGAGCTGAGAAAATAGCCTGGTTTTGACCTGTGCCTTTTTCTCGAGGCTTGTATTTTATTTCAGAAGAACTTTAGATGATCCCATTGTAGGATTGTTTATAAGTATTGAGTTTTGAATGACATTCGGCATCTCTGTGTTTCATGCAGAGGAAAAGAGTGGGCCCAGTACCTCCACACTGTGGGCCCTCTGGAAAGGGTGGCTCCCTGCTCGGGATCTGAGTCATGTGTGCTTTCAAATGCTCAGGGAGCATTGAGGGTGTGTGCCAGGCCGTGCGCTGCATGCAGAGACGCAGTGATGAACAGGCCACCCCATTGTGGGCAGAAGCCACCAGGCTGAGCATAGAGGCCAGCACAGGAGAATAATAGGGCACAGAGTGATGAGATGCTTCTCAGTATCTGGTAAGGCCTTTGCCCTTGTAAGTTCCTGAAAGGAATGAATTTTAAGAAAGCAGGGAAGGAAAGAAAGAGAAGAAAAGAAAAGTTAAAGATCAAACAGAATGAGTTCAAAAGCCTAAGAGCGCTTGGAGATTAAGGAAACAAATTCCTAAGCCTAGGGAATATAAGCAGTATGAAGAATATGAGTTTTTTCAACTCGCCCAAGAACTAGAGAGATTTACGTGTTAGACTGGGGTTCCGTTTTGTTGAATTGGAACCTATTTTTTTATTTCCCTGGGGTTCCTAGGAGTGAAAATCCTTATAATGCTCAGAAGGACTTCCACTGCTGCAGGGTTGGCAAACAAGGAGGTTGAGCCAGGACCCTGAGTCCTCAGGAGGGTCTGAAGGTGAGCGCTCCCAGGCATGGGCTGGACTCTGAGAAGGACTCGGTCTTCGCAGGGACCCCCTGAGGTCAGCCACAGGGTGGCTGTGGGATCAGGGGACTCAGTGCTGACAGGATTAACGGCAATTCTAAGTCTTATTTTATCACAGATAAGTACCTTGTTCACTTGTGATGCCATTGGTCTCCTGTACTTTATTTCATTAAGGTCAGAAGCGACCCAGTTTCAAAGAGAACCTATAGTTAGTTTTCCTGGTATCTAATCTGAATTGAGAATACTGTATCATGGAATACTACATATATATATATATCTTTTTATAGATATATTCATTATATATGCATATGCATAGATACATACATTTATAATGAAATCCTGCCATTTGCGACAACATCATCAGTGGACCAAGAGAGTGTTATATTTAGTGAAATAAGTCAGAGAGGGAAGACAGATACCATATGACTTCAATCATGTGCTTGGTAAATGAACGAATAGCCACAAAACAAACTCTTAGACTACAAGAACGAAGTAGTGGCTACCAGAAGGGAAGGGGAAAGGAAGATGAGTCTATTGGATGTTTGGTGACGGATAGAAACTAGACTTTTGGTAGTAAACCAATGCTAATATATAAGTATACATCTGGAACCTAAATAATATTATAAACCAATGTTACTTGGATTTGAAAAAAAAAAAGAAAATGTGTCTAAGGAAGAAATGCACCAAGGGACTACATATCTACATGATACATAGGGAGAAATGTGAGATGAGGAGGAAGGGAAGCTATTCTCCATTTCTGTACTTTTTCTACTTTCACATGCTGTATGCATTTTCTGTGATCTGATCTAAGGATTAGCTAGCTAAGTATTTACAAATTTATCCTGATAAACAGCAGTCTCTTTCTTCTTTCAGCAGATTTCTGCACAGGGCAGGTCTTCTTCCAATGTAAACGGTGGACCAGAACTTGAACGTTGCATGAGTCCTGAAGGTACCTCTCAGTTCATGATTCCTTGCACACTCGATGACCACCCAGAACCCTCTTGTGTTACATTTCGATCTTCCTGTTGCCATCATGTTACCCATTAGCCTCCACTGCCTTCACTTCAGATCGAGAAAGTCTTCCTGTTGTTAATTAGGTTATCCCAATTCAGATTTCTAACTTGGACTTTATAAGGACTGTCTGCTCACAGTTCCTAAATGTATAGGTCACATTTAGGAATATGCTAGAGCACAAAAGTGCCATTTCTTTGTTTCATGTCTGCCGTGTGCTGAGCACTGAGAATACATTGTGAGGAGCGATCATTTCAACCCTTTCCTCCTCCCACCCTGTCTTTAAGAGAAGACTGAGCAGTGTTAACAACTTGTCCTAGCTGGGGAGAATTTTCTTTTCTAGAAAATCTTGATGAGAAATCTTGAGAACATTTCAAAAATTAAATCTTTATCATTAATCCTTCCCCCTTTTTGAGAGTTGACCAAAATGTTTAAAAAGTTTCTTATACTTCCTTTTCATCCAAATTGAATCTCTTATTTAGTGTTTCTGGGATTTGTTAGACCTTATTGATTGTGGTGGTTTCTGATTCCAACTAACAAGGTCAAGAGGAAATTGGTGATTCAGGTGTTCTATTCAGAAAATACGCTCCTATTTTCTTTAGTTTCAGTGCAGATGTAGAAAGAAATGCATTGCAATCTGTTATCTGACAAATCTACGTAGGAGTCAAAATGAATTGCTGATGTGTTCATTAGACTTTGCATTTACCCTTTTTTGCAGGTGTGAATGGAAACAGGTGCTCTGAATCAGCCACTCTCCTTGAGAAGTACAAGATCGGGAAGGTTATCGGTGATGGCAATTTTGCAGTGGTCAAGGAGTGCACAGACAGGTGTGTGGATGGGCGGGTGACTGCTTGTCCGCCTCCTTGGGCCTTCCTCTTGGAGTTTATTCTTACCTGAATGAGCCAGAGGGCTTCCTGACAAATGTCTTTTTCTTCTAACTTCCTGAAAGAATCTACTCTCAGGACCAGCTCCTGTGGCTGGGAAAATATACATGTTCATGTACAATATAAACCTGCTTTGTGTGAATGGACAGAGAAACGTTAGGTCTCATCCACAAGCAAGAGAGAAATGTGAAAGAATAACATTTAAAGAAAAATCTCCTGTAACACTTACCTGTGCCAGGTACTGTTTTGAGTACTGTGCTGTTATTAACTCCTTTAATCCGCTTAGTGACCCTCTCAGCTAATACTTACTGCATATACTGGTAGTTTAGGGTATGTGAGCGCTACCTTTATTTAAGATCAGAATCTACCATCTTTTGCCCGTATGAAAATTATATTTGGCTTGTCCAGCTTTATTTTGTTGAAGATTCTAGATTCTCAAATGGTTAAAAAAAATAAAATCTACATTCTTTTAAATTCTGAGCCTTGGGTACACAGTATTAAGCCTGGAAAAAGACTCCGATTAGAGTCTGTGTTTATAAACCACTATCCTGCTTGTTCTACTAGTAACTTTTATTGTTCGTGGGGAATTTTCCAGAAAGTTCTGGTAGCTACCAATTTCACATTTTGCTATGTTTTCAGTGATGTCTTAGAGTTTCTTATGTTGGTGTGCAAGGTGACTCCCTGTCCTCTAAACCCTTATGCTTAGGTCTGATGCAGATTGCTACTTAAGTAACGAATGAAACATCTAAAATATGACAGCTAAAGCCATTTTTGAAACCCAAGACAGAGTTTGGTTTATGTGATGGGGAAGAAATTTAAATAAAAATTATCCTGCCAAGGGAGGCTTTGTCAGAGTGCACCATGACCATGAGACAGAGCGGCCGTGCTTCAGAGAACTGATGACCAAGAATACTGCAGGCCTACTCTGGTGGAGTGGCGGTTGGATCAGTCGCCTCCAAAGGAGCAGGCCATGTACTCCTGCATTCTAGTCTGGGTCCCAGGGGAGAAGACCAGTGTCAACAACTAAATAAAAATAAATGCTTCCTCTCTCTTCCTACCTGCCTGCCTATTCACCTTCATTCCTTCTGCACCTTTCCTTCAGAAAAAATACTAGTGTTTCAGGCTGAACTATTTCTTTACACTGAAAAGGTTTTGGGGGGCATGTTCAGATTAAATTATGTTAAAGGGGAATGAAAGTTAAATAACATCAAGATACACGGTCCAAGTAATTCATCTCTCTCTTACCAGACACAGGCATTTAAAGGTGTGGTTAGTAAAATAACACCAAATCCCATCTCTGGTGATTTGGCTGAGAAGTAGCACCTTTGGGGCCTTTTCAGTTCTGAGTGATGAGCTAATTGCTAGCAGACTCATGGAAAGGTATATTAATAATGGAAAACTTTCATTGCTTTGATTCATTTTTCTTAATTTTGTTCTATATCCCAAGGGAACTATTTTGAGATTTCCATAGAGAAACCCATTTCTCTCATCCAGTTCTGATAAACAGTTTATAATATGTGAGATACTGAATAATAATATAATTATTAATTTTATATAAAAGGAGATTGGTTATATGGCTTTGTTGTTTTGGTTTTTGTTCTTTTGGGTACTTTTCTCCCTGACCTCATTCAACATTGTTCCTGATGTGTGGAGGGGGAATCAGTCTTTCTTCCCTGAGTCTGTAGAGAAGATTAGCAATGATGGTGTTTTTTATTTATGTCTTTAAATGGCCTTCTTTTGATTATTCTATAGGTCTACTGGAAAGGAGTTTGCCCTAAAAATTATAGACAAAGCCAAATGTTGTGGAAAGGTACGTATACATAGCTGCTTTGTAAAAGAGGTGGAAAACAGTTGGCAAAATGTTTACTGTCATGAAGGAATTTAAGTTGGGATTTGAAAAGGTCAGAAAAGGAATAGATTAATGATAGTAATGGGGAAACACTATTCAAGTTAATTTTTTTCTCTGCTATTTCAAAACCATTCATCCTAAAATGATAAATTGAATTGATCTTGGTCCTACCTCTAGAAAGTATAAGTTCTCATCTTTGTGGGGGTCCTATTTTAAACCCAGAAATTCTCAGAAGATGTGTTGAGAGCTCTAAGGAGTCGTGACTTGGGACCTAGCAGGTTGGTTCACCAGGTTTAGTCCATCTACCTCCCAGGGTCCCGAGTTCAAGACCCAGAGCCCAGGGAAACAACCGAGATGAACAACTAAAGAAAATAAAGTGCCCCTTCCTCCTCTCTCTTCCTGCCTCTCTGTTCCCCTCCATTCCTGCCTATACTTTTCCTTTAAGAAAAAAAAAAGGAAAAAGAACTATAAAGAGTCTGACTTTACCCTACTTTCAAACTGACAAGTCAGCTTTACAGCTTTAGAGATGCTGAGAGGAGTCACAAGGTTCCTGGGTCTGGAACAGAAAACTCTATCATGCGTGTGGCCCAGTGTGGACTGTGCACTTTATGTTTGCATTGATTCCCTTAACTCCACATCCTACAGAAGTGATTAGGGGGATGTGCCTCCGGGGGGTTTATGTCACAGTGAGGACCCCCAAGCTCAGAAAAACCCCAATCTTATGTCCCAAGGCTGTTTACTAAACAGACATTCTGGAAAGATGCTGTAACAAACACTTTTGCCAGGTGAGCAGAAACACCTTGAGGACCAGTTTCCCCAACAAGATAGACTTTTTTCTTTGTCCCACTCTCAAGTGGGGCCTGGAAACAGATCAAATGAGGAAATGGTCTTTGAGTACTAATATTGTAACTAGGTTTGAGAGGATAATTATTCTGTGACCGTGAGAACGAAGACCTTGTTAGGTTCCTTTCTGGGAGAAAGGCAGTTAAAAGAGGCTCACTGTCTGACCCAGGAGCAGCTAGTCACTCGTGGCTGCTCATCACTTGAAATGTGACTCGTCAGAAGTGGAATGTTGGCCTGGTAGAGTAGGGGTTGAGGGCAGTCCATGTACATCCCAAGGTCCTGGGTTCATGTCCCAGGGCTGGGGGAGCAGCCACGATGAACAACTAAATAAATATAAAATGCTTCTTCCTCGTCTCTGCCTGCCTGCCTGCCTGCCTGCTTACTTGCCTTTACTCCTGCCTGCACCTTTCCTTTAAAAGAAAGGAAAAAAAAAGCGGAATGTACTGTTCTTGTAAAATATACAATAGATTGTGAAAACTTAGCAAATAAGGAATGTAAGAGTCCTCATTTCTATCTTCTGTATTTGATTTAATGTTGAAATATAATATTTTGGAGATAATGGGGTTAAGTAAGTTGTTCTTTACCTGCTGATTTTTATATTTTTAACGTGATTAGAAAACCTAGAATATTTGTGGTTAGAAAATGTAGATTTATATATGTGGATCACAGTGGATTTCTGTTGAACAGTGCTGTTCTAGAGTCATGTGGTATAAAGTTTAGTCCTGACTCTACCTCTTCTTGTTGTGTGACCTTGGAAAACTTACTTTACCCTTCTGTGCCTGTTTCTCCCTCAAAATGTGTTTATTCATCATGCCTAAAACAAAGTTACTGTAAGAATTTGATGAATTAAGGCATGAAAAATATGTAGGGAAGTGCCAATATGTAAGAAGAATTTAACATACGCTAGCTGTTGATGTAATGAATAAGCCAGAGGAGATTAGAATTTAGAATTTCATGTGATCGTAGTGTATTTAAATCCATGGAGCTCCTAGATTAGTTCATGGAACATTTACAAAAGTGTCTTTTTAACAGAAAGCTTAAAATATTATAATAACCTCCAAGATGCTTTAGGTACGCTCTCTGAATCCCAGAAGGAAAATCCATGAGGCAAATGAGTCAAAGACTTTGTTTGACCTGTAATGGCAAATGAGCAAAATGTGCAAAGTGCCCCTCTTTTCTTTGATAAGGAAGGTTTTTAAATTTTTAATTTTGCTTATTCTTTAATAATAATATGAACACTTTTCAACACTAAGCCTTTTCCCGTTAAGTAAAGGCTGCTTTTCCTCCCTGATAATGTGTGATTTAAACAGAATGTGTCATAATTTTGGGAGCCAAGTTCTAAACAATTGTATTAAAGTATTTCTTTAAAAAAAATGAAAAAGAACTTGCTAGAGTAAGGATACTATTTACCTGATTAAAATGTAAAGCAGCTCTGTCAGTAATTGAAAACAAATCTTTATATGCCAAAGAGTCAGTCTGGTGCACTAAGTGCTGACGCAGATGAATAGGGTGCTTCAAACATTTGAGTCTTGTTTTTTGTTGTGGAATGTCATATTTTTATAAATTATGATCACATACTTATTTCCATCTTTACAGTTTTGCTTATTTGAACAATTATTTTCACATTAAGACTATATAAAATTATAAGTTCAAATCTTGATGTATTCCAATTAAGTTAATTTTCCCATTAAATTTAATTTTTAGAAAAAAAATGGTAGAGAATTTGTCTTTAAAATTTAGGGTGAGTCATTCAGATATTAATCAAGGACATTATCTGTTACTTCTGCTTTGAATCTTACATACAGAAAATAATACTGGAAATATCTGCCATTAAAATGAGCTATCTATCCAGACTTGAATATATAGGAATTTTTCACATTACCCTTAGATGTTCTAAACATATGCACTACTTTTACAGATAAAGAAACAGATAGATATTCAGATTAAATAGCTTCTCTAAAGTCACACAGATGCAGAGCAGTGATTGAACTTTGGGACCAACCTACCATGCTCTTTCTCTAAGTTCAGTTGATTGATTTGTTATGTGATAAGTTGTGGGGAAATTTTTTAATTTCTGTTGTCTTCTGTTACCTTTTCTGTAATACACATGAACATTACTAGCTTAATATATTAATTTACCTGATGTTTGAAGGATGTGAAAGATACTGTGTAAGAATAGGATAATTTATCATATAAATTAATGTCACTTCTGCAAAGACCGTTCGGTCATGCAGGAAGCATAGAGGAGGGAGAGAAGTAGGTGATCCGAGAAGAACAAGAAGTGTCCCCAGCTGGACGCAGAGCAGCGGGTAGGATTTCAGCAGAGATGGAGGAAAAACCTTCAGGTAGCCAGCAACCCCAGCACCGGTGCAGGCTGTGGGTGCCGTGCTAGTGCTTCTAAGTAACAGATTATTCTAAGAACTGCCTTGGGACCAGATTTCTGGCAGCCTCTTTAAAGTCTCTGGTATTTGTCCATCTAAGGACTATTTCCTAATATTCTTTTTCATTCTAAATAGTTTATTGAATTTCCACAATGTAGGAAGCCCTGAACATTGTTTTATGCTGCTTAGACATGGTCCTGCCCTCTTTCCCCACAGTTTGGCATTTGTTATCAACATATTACGGGCAGGACATAAACTCAGAAGTGTATTTTATTTGTTTCCTGAGACTGGAATAAATTACCTCTCCCTGGGGGACTGACACAACAGAAATGTGTTCTCTCTTGGAACTGGAGTCTGGGAGTTCAAGACTCCCTCCCACTCCGTGTAGAGCCCAGACCAGACGGAGGAGCTGTTCTCTGACAGTAGGTTAGTTCTGGCGGTGGCTGATAGTATTCCTTGGCTCGTGGCCACATCATTCCAGTCTCTCCATCATCACGTCACCTTTCTTTCTGTGTGTTTGCTTTTCTTCTTCTGTCTGTGAAATCTCTCTCTGCTTCTATCTCACAAGGACAGCTGCGATGGCACCGGTTAACCCAGAGTTACCTCTTATTTGCAGAACCTTTCATCACAGCCAGAAAGACCCATTTTCCAAATACGGGAATATTTACAAATTCCAGAGTTTGGGACTTGATTATCTTTGGAAGGCCCTTAGTCAGTCTGCAGCGTATACCCCAGAAATCACACAGTGCTGGGAACATCTTATCTCTCTTACTGTATTATCCTCAGCAGTTCTCACTGTGAAATACAGATACCAGCTCTGCAGCCGCTGTTGCCCGAGAGTGAGTGTGATGTGTTGATTCCGTCACACAAGCACTTCAGAACTGCAATAGTTACTAGAGAGCAAATGCAGGTGCAAAAAGAGGGAAAGAGAGGGTACCTCCGCCACCTGTGATTGAGTAGGTGAGACTAGAGGTGAGACCTCATCTAGTTCTGAGGAGCACGTAGTATTTCACCAAGAAGCCGGGAAAGTTCCAAAGCAAATTTGTCTGTGAGAGGTCGGCAGTGTGGCTAAGCAGATGTGAGAGGCTGGATTCAGAAGCTCTTGAGAAGGTAGATCTGGCAGGGATTGGTGATTGCTTGGCTGCAGCAGAGGATGAGGGGAGAAGATTCAAGGAGGAATTCCTGTCTGCACCCAGAGAAAGGACAAAGGAGCGATGGGCTGTTTCGTGGGGCTAGGAATGGTGCACACAGGATAATTGGTGTGATTTGGGAGATTTGTTTATTCTCTCTTGCTTCACCCCTGACCCCCCTCCCCCCATAAGGCCTTTGCCAGTGAGCAGTTTTATTATTAACTTTTGCCCGGAGCCACGGAACACTGCCCTGAAGTGATTCACATGTAAATTATTTGGAGTTAGAATTGTGAACCACTGAACATAAATAGTAGATGGTGGTTGAACAATGTCAGTTCAGTGCAGTTCAAGACAAAACTGACATTCTTATTGTATTTAGAAATACTTTCCTGGAAAATGTAATCTGGAGAGTATTTTTATGTATGAGAAGCAGAGATTGCATATGGGTTCCATTAAGAAACAGGAAGATAATATTCATAATGCTTTTCATGTACTGCTTTTGTTTCTGATGATTACTTTAAAAAGCGGGGTTGCTTCTTCATAGACAATTTTACAGGTACAGTCAGAGGTTGGGAAACAGACTAACAGCTCCTCATCCCAACACCACCAGTCACTGTGCTTAGAGCATTAGCCACAGTCAGGTAGAATCCAGTGGACTGAAGTGATAAATGGTGATCCAGGAAACGTAACACTGCCAGAGCCCGGGGAGGAGGCCAGTAATACATCCCACAGGACTTTGTTGTATCTGCTACTGAGAAAGTTAGCACTTGGGATGCATTGTCTCCTGGGGTGAGAGAGAATCTCTTTCAACTCTAATTTCATAATGTTTTTGAGGTACTGGTGATGGCGAATACGTGTTGATCTAAATTAGCATCATAGAGTCCCTGAGTAGAGGCGGATTCAGAGACTCTTCCAACTTTGGAGGCAGAGGAACTGAAGTGAGAGATCCTTCAGCTTTAAAATAAAATACCTGTTTGCAGTGTCCTATATGCTTCACATGGAGTGAGATGTCTGCTTGCCTTTACACATTCACAGACTACATCAGACTCAGTGTTTGTGATTAAGGCGCCTGCTTGGCACACGTGACCCACAGGTTTCACCAGGGGAGCGTGGGGAGCTGGCCTGACTTCCCATTTCTGTGGTCACAAGCTGTTGGCTGTCGGCTGCTTCCCTGGTCGCTTGCACTGCTGCCTTGTGCTGTTGCTGTGACTTAGACACTATGGGGTTGGACTGGGAGGAGGCTCTCCAAGGCTTGTGCTGTCCTGAGAAACCCCGCCTTTCTGCAGGACTTGGAAAGGACCGCTGAGTCCTCGGTCCAAGACTTCCCAGCCCTGCTCATCAGGCATGTGGACCCTCCTCCCTGCACAAAGCCTGGCGTGGTCCTACAGCGGCCTTCAACTCAGGGTGATACTTCCTCTAGTTCCTGGCTTTTCAAGGGATTAGATATTTTTAGCTTTACAGCCAATTGTTTTCAGTTTTTAAGTTTGCAACTTAACTTTTACTGAAGATTCCCCTTTGCAAGGTCATGTTTTGCTAAAGAAATATAGCTCAAAAATGTGGTTTTAGAACAGGCACATGAAAAGCTGTTCTTACCTGCTGGCTGTTAGGAAAATGTAAATTAAAACAACAATGAGATATCACCTTATACCTGTAAGACTGACTGGGAACAACAAATGCTGGTGAGAATGTGGAGAAAAGGGAACACTTCTGCACCGTTGGTGGGAGTGCAAATTGGTGCAGCACCTGTGCAGAACAGTGTGGAGATTCCTCAAAAAACTGAAGATGGAAATCCCATATGATCCCATCATTCCACTTCTGGGCATCTCCCCAAAAGATATAAAAGCACCCATCCGCCGAGATGCATGTATCCCCACATTTATTGCAGCCCAGTTCACAATAGCTAAGAACTGGAAACTACCTCAGTGCCCAACGTCAGATGACTAGATAAAATGTGGTCCATATACACCATGGAATACTACACGGCCCTGAGAAGAGATGAAATCTTGTCGTTTGCTTCAATAATGAGGGATCTAGAGAGAATCATACTAAGTGAAATAAGTCAGAAGAAGATAGTTACCAGATGACCTCACTCATAGGTGAATGTAAACAGACTAAACAAAGGAACAGATGAAACAACCAACCCTTGGACACTTGCAGCAGAACTGAGGTGACCAATAGGGAATGGGGGTGGGGGGTGGGGAGCAAATGGTGGTGGAGCCCGCTGGACAATGGTGAAGATACCCGGTTATTTGGTGGAGGGCAAGGCATGTTGACATATCTAAGGAATGGGAAAACCCATACAAAGGAAATTATTTTAATGTGTAGAGTAATTACTGCAATAAAAATTAAATTAAAAAAATGTGAACTTAGGTATCAAAAACCTAGATTTATAGAATATATTCTTCTCAGAGGGTCTAAGGGTTAATTATTAGAGACCTTGCACAGAGCACCTTGCACAGAGACTGAGAGTGACTAAATCCCCATCCGTGCTGCTGCGTTTCTGTCCGTCTGTCCACCATTGGCACGGCCACCGCTCGATCTGCCATGGCAGGAGTGTGTTGTCACGGCCAAAGAGTGTTTGAGAAGGTGTGGAGTGAAAATACCTGTTCATGTGGATGCTTGTCCTGAGCTAGAGATCAGATAATGACCTGATTCTGCAGTGGGACACTAAATTTAGTTCTGAGATTCATAACAAAAGCGAAGGGGCAGTACGCATACGCTTATACACAAGTGTGTATTTGGAGGCAGTCATAGCTCATAGAAGCTGTATTGAAAGGAAGAGAGCCTTTTTCAGAGCGTTTTCTAGAGCATTCCCTAAATTCCAAGCAATTTTTTTCATTGAATGAGGATCAATGATTGTGACCTTCTTGAGAGGTTTTCATGTCTCTGAATAAAATAGAGCAGTAGTGATACTGAGATTATAGATCGTAGCCTGGTCTCCGGGTTATGTTTCACAGCATTCGCAGAATGAATTTGTGGGCTACAGAGGCAAGCGAAAGGGGAGGAAAGTTTATTGGAGAAAGTACAGACTCCCCAAAGGGAGGGGGGTCCCAAAGAAAGGTTGCCACTTTAATTCAGGGTCTAGAGGCTTTTATCTTCTTTACAGCCTTGTGTGGGCTTCCTGGATTGGAGTAATCCCAAACCTAGTATGCTAATGAAGCGTTCAGGACTCTCACTGGTCCCTGTTTATGCTAATAGGGGATTCTGGAACTGCACTTTGGATTGGCTGTTTTTAAGCCTAGTATGCTAATGAAGTGTTCTGGACTCTCACTGGTCCCTGCTTATGCTAATAAGGGATTCTGGAGCTGCACTTCCAATTGGCTGTTTTTACTTCAAGGGGCAACTACTCCCTTTGCGTTGGTCTTTGTCTCTAGGGAGTGGATCTGCTTTAGGAACTGGTGACCTCAGACTTTGTCAGGTATGCACTTTCTCCTTCCCTGTCCCCTACCCTGTGAACTCTCAGTTGTTCATGGTGCATTGAGAATAATTCCTTCCTTCTGTGAGTAAACATTTTGCTACAGAGCTGATCCCAACTGCATGTCTCATCAGGATGCTACTTAGGTAGTGTTTTCAGAGGAGAAGCAATGAGAGCTAGATAAGAATAGTGGTCCCCTTGCTGCAGTGTGTTTCCTGATTTCTGAAATACCAGGTGATAAGGCATATCCATCAGGCGAATGATTTCATGCCCAGGCATAGAAGAATGTTTCTTTTTCACAAAATTTAACATGAAATTCATATGGGTAATGGTTTAAAAACTAAGAAAGAATTTTTTTAATTTAATTTTTCATTGTAGTAATTATTCTACACTTTAAAACAACTTCCTATGTATAGGTTCCCCATTTCTTAGCTATTTTTCAACACACCATGCTGTCTACCACATCCCCAAGTGTTCTTCTTTCCCATTGTCCAGTGGGCTTTAGAGAGAATTTTAATGCCAGAGGTTTTATGCCACAAGCTTGCCAGGCTTCCTTGTGTTCCTTGTCTTTATTTCTGAGTGCAGACTGAGGGACAAAGCACCATGCTGTGTGCTCAAGCTTTCGTACATCACCCCGTCTCCAGGTGCTGAGTGTCACAAAGAGACAAGAAGGCCGTTGATGGCCAGGGCAGGTCACTGAGCCTGGTCCAGGGATGCTGGTTTTTTGTTAGTGACAGTGAGCTGTTATATTGACTCATCCTGTCCTCATGGAAACCAATTTGGCCAGGGTTTCGTTTATCTCTGTGCTGACAGGGATGCTTCCACTGGCCTCAGAGCAGAGGACACTGTGATTTCTGACTCCTCTCTCCACACCCTTCTTTTGACAGGAGCACCTGATTGAGAATGAAGTGTCAATACTGCGCCGCGTGAAGCACCCAAATATCATCATGCTGGTCGAGGAGATGGAAACGGCTACCGAGCTCTTCCTGGTGATGGAATTGGTCAAAGTAAGAGGCTAGAGAGAGAGTTGATGGGTGCCGAGTTCCAGGACTTAGCAGATTTTGAAGGACCTAATCAGAAAAAGTGTTTTGCACCCTCAAAACGTTCATTATTTATAATCATGAATTTTAGGGGCATTGTGCTCCAGGCCAGCGAAGCTTCTTCGTTTCCTCCACAGAAGTGTCACTGTTGATGTGTGGTCTCTCTGTGTCCTTCAGGGCGGGGATCTCTTTGATGCCATTACCTCTTCAACCAAGTACACGGAGCGGGACGGCAGCGCCATGGTGTACAACCTGGCCAGCGCCCTCAGGTACCTCCACGGCCTCAGCATTGTGCACAGGGATATCAAGCCAGAGAACCTCTTGGTACGTCGTCTCTGCTTTTTCCGTTCCAACTCATGCCTCTCTTCCTTTGACATAGCTGCAGTCATGTGCAAACAATCACATGTATGACTTTAAAGTCTGTATCAATCCTGCCAGAGGGCCCAAGAGAATCTAAATTGGGAAAATCAACTAGGACCATGGCAGTGATCATTGAACAGTAGTGGATTTCTTGAGTATGTCAGTGATCATTGAATAATAGTGGATTTCTTGAGTATGTCTGCTTCTATGCGTTTCTTGTTTACTAGGCATTAGAAAACACATTTCCTTTTCTGTTTTGACTGACGGTACAACTAGAGAAAGGTGAGCGAGGAAATAACTGCATGAGGCAGAAAATTCTGAAGAATACATTGCAGACAGAATTAGAAGCTTATAGGAGATGGAAGTAGCACCTGAGGCTTCATGTGCAGGGCAGGATTTCGGGCATAATCTAGTCCATTCATCGTAGCTTTATAGATAAGGAAATTGAGAGATGCTCATTTTTCTTGCCTACAAGCTCCATTTGTGCCACTGTTTTACAAAAGAAAGTCTTATTTTACAACATCAGAGACCTCATAACCTGGTCCTAATTACCTGTCTGGCCTCCTCCTCTCCTGACCCTTCCCTGCCCATCTCCCTAGCAGAGCACACCCCTGCCAGAGATACTTAATTCCTTCGTGGTGACCTTGAAAATCAAGCATGGTTTGTCAGTTGAGCCAGTCCTCTGACTGCATTGCAGAGGACTTTCAGAGAAGCCACCAAGGAGCTCTGCACACACACATCCTCCCGCACACACACACAAGACTGTTGTCTTCTGTCCACATCTTTCGGGACTGTCGTCATCATCACTGGGGGGAGGCAAGCTTGTCCGAATCATCTGTGTTCATCCAAATGCAGGCTTCCCGTTCCCAGCAGTAGCTGAGACTTGACTTTCCTTGCAGCGTTGCATCTCCCTTGAGCATGTCCAGACCTGTCTGTGTGCAGGTCCTCTCTCCCAGCAGCGTGACTTGCACGTTCATTGCGACAGAGCCTGAGCAAAAGGCATGTCTTCCTTGCCTTTCCCCCAGATGCCGTGGGCACAGCCATGGTCACCTCTGGTGTCTGCTGTCCTTCCACGGGTGGTGGTGTTTTCACTGTCTGTCTCCTTCTCTTGATTGGAAGCAGTGCTGGAGCTCTGTCTCAGTTATCTTTATATCCCCTTTGCCTTGGGCAGCGCCAAGTAAGCACGCAGCGGATACAGAGTAAATGGCTGGTGACTGACCACTGGTGGTCACTCAGCTAGCCGACACCTGGAATTTGTACATGAGTCTCCTGGGACATAGCCTACCTTGTGTTTGCACTGCACAAATCATTGTTGAAGGAATACGTGTTGATGTCCAGGCTTTGAGGCTGTCCAGGGACTTTCTGCTACTCTGGAGAATCTGTTTTCCCTTTTATTATTAATGTCACTTGATGATTTCTGAATGTCCATGTAAAAGTATGTGCATTTTTTTTTTCTTTAAGGGAATTCTGTTTCATTTCTCTGTGTTCCTATTAGAAAACTGATCTCTGCTCTGTGAACAAGATGTATTACGTACTTGGCTTTGTGAACTCTGAGGAGGAATGGAGACCAAGCCGTCAGTCAGGCCTCGGGGTGGAAGTGAGGGTTTGCCGTTGTCTTCTCAAGTGGGCTTCTCAGCTCTTAGGACTGTGCAGTGTCTGTCTGCCATCTAACTGGTTTGTCCAGGGGCTATACAGCAAAGGTGACAGGGTGTCCCCAGGTGTGGCCAGATGCAAATGCTGGGGTGTGCCTGAGGTCGCCCCCTGAGCTTTCCCTGCTCTCCATAGCCTACCCCAGCCCAGTGGCTGCTGTTCTCTGTGAGGTTCTCTGTGGATTTCGGGGCTGCCGGTCCCTGGGAGCCGTGGGTGACTCTGGAGCCAGCCCATGCTGCAGCTCTGAATGCTGAGACCTGCGAGGAAGGGGACTGAGACCTCGTCAACCTTCCAGTGAGCCAGGGAGTGTCCACCCATTCCCAGCTCCTGATTGTACTCTCTCCTCCCTTTCTCTTCTCCCCTCACATTCTTAATATTTGTAACATCTCAGAATTGGATATTTCTTCCTTTCTTAGGCGTCAGGGGAAGATCGGGTAATGGGGGTTCATATCTCCAACGTGGCGTGTCTCAGAATAGAATCAGGAGAGTGGAGGTTGGAACCGACACCCGCACCATCCCCGCCGTGCTACCTGATGCGGGGAAGGAAGGAGACTGTCTGATGAGGCGAATGTATGGAACAGAAGGGCTGTGGGGTCAGGGTGTGGAAACGTAGCTGCACAATCTGAGAAAGCTGTGTGTCTGCCATTGAAAACCTAACGTGAGTACCTTCTAGATTTAGTTAGGTTGGGATTGGCCTGCGATGGGACCACACCACGAAGACATCAAAAGGAAATACACAGTGTGACTGTCAGCCTTTGCTACTCTCAGAACAAATTCCATTTTTAAACACCAGAGTGTTCACACGTCTGATTTGCATCCCCTTCTCTGGCAGCCGTATTGTAATTTCAAGCCCTGCCAGCGGAGATGTATATGCCGCCATGTCAGGGAGCACAGGGGTGGCCGTTAATGCTGTGAGTTACGGCCGGTGGTGCCCTGTCAGAGTTAACTATGGGAGACCAGTGATAAATTCCACCTTTCCAGGAGTTCTGGGCACAGGGGCCAGAAGAGGGGAGGCTTCACATATTTGAAGCCTTTCTAAATCATTACACTGACATTATATTTCGCATCATGCAGTGTTCCCTTTGTATGTGGGACCTGCATTCCTCACATTTAAAATTTTGCATTCAGAGCAGCTTTGACAGAAGCACTTCTCAGCTTGTGGTGGGGCCATTGAGCCCCCTCCGGGTGGGAGTTCTCATGGTGTAAGAGTTCAGTCGATTTGCAGGCTCTGTATGTGACTGCACGCTGCTGGCCGGGTGCTCACAGGTCTGCTGGTGCTTTCAGACAGAGCCTGGGGCAGGGTGGTGCTTCCCAGCCATCCTGGCCTGGGCTGGAGTCCCCACATGGCCCTCCATGAACAGCCTGAGTTCTCTGGACCTCAGTTTTCACAGCTGTCCACTGAAGAAGACAGTTCTCCCCATGACCGTCCAGGGGAGTGACTCTAAGAGTCCAGGGAGAGATGCTTTGGGAGAATGTTGAAATCCTCAGCATCCCGAGAGAAAGTTTTTTACTGCAAAACTGAACCCTTTGCCAAACAGAAGGCCTTGAGGGGCTGTGCAGTGATTCCTTCCCTCTCCCTTCCATCAGTCTCTGTGTGTCAGTATAAGTCTCTGAAAGCAGTATCATACACATGTGTGTTTTTTGCCTTGCTTTGAAGAGAATCTCCTGTTAAGATTTGAAATCTGCTCACAGTATCTGATGTGGGGCAGGGAGCTCAGACATGCTGATGAAACGCAAGTTCATCCAGAAAGAATTCGTGGAGAGAGTTGGTCAGGAACATACAGCAAGTTTATTAAAAGCAGAAATAACTAGTTGAGGTACCCTGTGGGGCTGGAAAGGTTACAGCAAGAGAATGCACACATGTGCGTATGTGGGACCTAAGGTGCCTGCCTCTCGCACAGGCAAGATGGATTCTGCATATATACTAGGGTTAGGGGCTGTGTCCAGGTCACCTGGAGAAAAATGGCGTGAGTATCCAGGGGTGTGTCCTGGATGCAGGTCGCTGAGATCCCCCCCTGGGGTCTCTTTCAGGTTTTGCCTGTTAGCTTACTACTCGTTCCTCTGCGTACTGCCCTGTAAATGCCAAGCTATGCTGTCCCCACGTCAGTATCTTTCACGTCATTGCCTCTGTCTCTAGCACTGGGGAGCAGTGCATCAGATAACATCTTCTTTCAGGCATGTCTGCCCTCATGGCACTTGTTTTTTGATGTTTAGCTGAGGAGTACCACTCGTCTGTCATGATTCAGAGATTGTTGTTTGTTCAGCCCCTACTTATGTTCCTGCATCTGAGTCTGTGTTCCTCACAGGAGATGCTGACCCTTAACCACTCCAAGGTGTCTCTAACTTGAATGCCTAAAATAAATGCTTTTTAAAATAAGGCTCCTAATGTGTGTGTACATTTTAAAGTTGTGAAAACAAAGTGACAGTGATATTGATACACCTTTTTTTTCTCATGATAACATTTAAGAATTACCATGTTTATAATGTTGTTAGACCTGCAATGAGGGAACTTCTCAAGTCTGGTAAATGGAGTAGGGCGTATATGTTGAAACTGTAATTCAGATTGTTCTCGTTAATATTTCCATTAAACATAATGGATGGAAAGTTATGCTAAGACAGAAGCATGACTGAGAACCTGGGCCTATTGCTTTAGGCTAAATCATTAGTGGCTTTGACTGTATTTCTGCTGAATTGTGGGATGATTCAGAATGATAAATGTCTGCGAGTGACTGCAAATCCTCTCCATTACTCCCAAGAAAATTGAAAGTTATAAACATGTGTGCTGGGTGTGTGTACTTAGTATCTCAATATGGAAGCAGTCGTTAAAATAACCAGGGTGGAAAAATATTCTTCTTAAAAGGGCACTGCAGGTAAGGAATGTGTTTTGGTATCATCTGTTTGAAGTACCTGTAAAGGTTGGGATCATCGACCATGGGGTGGGGACTGAGGTTCTTGAGTTTTTTTTTGAGTTTTTTGATGACTCTATAAATCACATCCCCTCATTAAGTGTCAGACTAATGAATGGCATTGCTAAAGTGCTTATCTTGGAAAAACAATTTTCTGAATTTTTCTTTTCCTTTAGTCAGTAGTAGTTAGTTGAAAATCTGATTCAACTCAGAGTAAATTATGAGGCAACACATGCTAAATATTTTTTGAAATATAAAAATAAGGAAATATATTCCACGAGTACAGAATTAGGTCTCTGTAGTCCAAATTCTTGGAAATTCACTGTTTTCAAAGTGGACATTCAAGAGACAACTAGCAAGTTCAAGTTGATGCATCAAATCTAAATTGTGTTCTCATACATCCTTTGTTTGCGTCCCAAACTATCCATGTGGAATATAAATTTCATACTTGCAGCCCCTCACAAAAGTTTCCTTTTATATAAAGTTAAATTTTTATAATTAGGGAGTCAATACATTTTTATTCTAACTGTTTTAGAAACTATTGAAAAGTATATAAAGTAATCCTAAGTGCTCCCACCTAGAGAGAAACTTAACATTTTGGTATATTATATTGCATATATAATTTGGAATGTTCCTTTTAATTTTATGTAGTTTGATGAATATTCTTTTTTATGTTATATATTATAGTGAAAGAAATATGATGACTATGCATGTGAAAAGCACTTACTAGTGGCTGTACAGTATTTTTGATAGGGCTGTACCATGATTTATTAAGTCATTCCCTGGAAGCCATTTGTATGGCTTCCAGTTTTAAAAAGCATAGATTGATTCTGAGATTATAATTTTGGGGTCCACCTCTGTTCCCTTAACGGAAGGTCTTCGAGGTGGGTGTGTTGTGTCATGGGTTAGAAAGGATGTTAACAAACTTACATATGACTGAAGCTGGCAGAAACATTCAGGTCTTCACCAGCTTTGTTAAACTTCTTCCATTTTGGTGATTATCTGCCTCATCAGCCGGTTCCTCCAGAAAAGGAAGGACTAGCCTCGGAGCCTCCTCTCCTCTCGCGCCCGCCTCACGAGGCGGGAATTGGTGTGACCCCATTCAGAGCCGTCGCACAGCCAGAGATCAGGTGCGGTGGTTGCTTATTCCAGTTTGGGCTGTGTGACCCCAGCGTTCATTTCCTTTCTAAACTCCCCACTCCCCAGTCTCCCCCGCGTCATACTGATTGTCATCTCTGGTGTCCGGAGGGCAAGTCCTCACTTTCTAAACTAACGTCTGTCCCTGAGGAAAAGGCCGATTGCTGGCGCGCACTCATCAGCCTTGTGTCCTAGGCTTTCCGGTCTCTCACTCAGTCAGCTTACAGCAAGGTCTCCTCCACAGCCCGTCTCCCTCCACATCTGCAGGCAGCTCCTCCACCCCGAACTTCTGCAGGGCCCACACACTGTCCGTTATACTCCTAGGTAAGGAGCCTTCTGCCAAAGTGGAAACCACTGTCTTTCTCAAGTCTCACACGATCATGCAAAACTGGAGCCTTCAAGCAGCAGTGACAGGGGTTGTGCTAGTTTCATGGGGCAAGATTCCTTTTGAGTTTCTTAGTCAACGTGGCTGTGTCATTTCTGCCTCAGTCCAGGGGTCCTCTTGGAATCCTGGAGGCAAAAACACCTCTTGACTGTGGACCGTTTATGTTCCAGGTGTGTGAGTATTCCGATGGCACCAAGTCCTTGAAGCTGGGTGACTTCGGCCTGGCCACGGTGGTGGAAGGCCCTTTGTACACGGTCTGTGGCACTCCAACCTACGTGGCTCCAGAAATCATTGCTGAGACCGGGTGAGATTCCTGAGAATTTTGGCTGGTGCTTTGATGTTGGTGGGAAAGCTATATTTTATTTCTTCTGCTGTCCTGAGTTCACAAGCCTGTGGGCAGGGCAAGGGCAGGAGGGACTGTTATCTGCACACGACTTAATCTCAGGAACTCAAGTTTGCGCTTCTGTGTCCACCAGCGCGAGGCCCCGTCTTTCATCACAAGGCTATGCTTAGGGATATGGGCTAGTTCCCAAGGTGGCGAGTTGGGGAGAAAAGCAAGTGCCTTTGTCCAAAGGATAATAAACTCCTCAACATGAAGCCAACAGCCAAAGGGTACTGAAGGACCCTTTTTCCTAACAAATGAAGGCGGATGATTCCTGGAGACAGTGCCATTATCTCCCCTCCCACCTACTTTGTCTTCCCAGCTATGGCCTGAAGGTGGACATCTGGGCAGCGGGCGTGATCACGTACATTCTTCTCTGTGGATTCCCACCATTCCGAAGGTCAGTGGCTCTTAGAGTGACAATATTTGGAGTGTAAATTCCCTCCCTTTGATCAGGAAGCCAGACTTCTGGCAATCAGGGCCAGAAACTGGCCAATAAAGATGTCAGTCAAAAGTTGTATAAACACACTTTCCACCTTTTATCTTAATTTACAACCTAGTAGTGTATGTTCCCTGACCACACTTTGAGGGGAGGCCAAGGCTTCGTTTTATGTGTGGTCTCTGAGTTCCTTGTGGGCATTCTTCTGTAACATGCACCCCTCATCTAGTGATGACAGTGTCCATCATCAGTCTTTTTTCAAGGGGAGTGAGATTTAAAGATCCTATGAAGCAATCTGATCCTTCTAGGCAAACCTTCTTCCAGTTCTTAATAGTAGTCTCTTCTGTTTAATTTGTCGGCCTTTTTTTTATTATTATTTAAGGAAAGGTGCAGGCAGGAATGAAGGTGAGTAGGCAGGCAGGAAGAGAGAGGAGGAAGAAGCATTTCCTTTAATTGATTTAGCTGTTCATCTTGATCGTTCCTCCTGACCCAGGTCTAGAAACTGGGTCCTAGGGATGCGGTGGACTGTGTCTGGTGACCTTATCCATTAAGCCACCAGGGCGTGTCATGCAGTTGTTTGTTATTTTTTAACAGCACAGTACCCAGTGCATTTGAACCTAATTCCCATAGAAACAGGGAACTCTTTTTAATTCATTTTGTCTGTTTACTTAGTATTTATTGAAGTAGAATTATAAATACTTAGACATCAATAGGCCTGGGGTTGACTGCTGGTAGCCATGCCTTTCACCTGGTGGGGGCACAGGTGGCCACATGGGGGTTGTGATGTCAGGCACAGAGCACACTGTTTGTGTCAGTAAATGTGGGAGCGAGCACAGGCTCCAGCCTCAGCCTGTCTGTCTCTTTCGATCAGTACCATCTGCCTTTTGGGAACAGCTGAATGACTTTGAATTAGAAATTTATCAGATGAGTCACGTCTGATTTTCTTCTGAGTTTTTTTGATTTCTCTCTTCAGTCCCTTTTGTTCACTTTGTAAGTGCTTGTAGGGTAGCTGCTGTGTCCCAGGCAGGAATCCAGTGGTGACCAAAACTTCTAGGTCATGGTGTTTATAGTGTAGTATTGAGTCAGTAAGTGAAAAAGCATTTCACCACCTCTCCCCCCAATACTTTATTATGGAAGATCCCACACCTGTAGAAAAGTTGAAGGGTTTTTTTTTTTCACAGCGATCAGCTTTCCATTGAGTTGAGCAATTGTTTTGATTGACGTTCTAGTAAGCACATGAATGACAGAGATGTTAGTCTCTACTTTTGAGAGCCTGTGGTATAAAAATGTACTTCACAAGAATATTCATGAAGCAGAATATCCAGAGCATGAGGACATGTCCTTTTGGGTGCTAGAAACCACAGAAGGTTTAATCAAAGATACGGCATGCCAGTGACCTTGACTTCGTGGAATAGTGTGGGTTTCTGTACCTGAAAAACTGTTTCCATCTGGACGTCCCCTCAAGGTCATTGCCGAGGTGGGTTACACAGATGTAGGATCACTGCACGTGTCGTTAGCGTTTGCTGAAAACAAGCTTCAGAAAAGGCATCAGCAGTGATGGATTCTGTGGGTCCATTGTTGGTTCTTCTGATCTGAGCTGACTCTTGTGGACTTGATGGTTCACTGGTGTCCTTCACCTGCCTGGTCATTGGTTTGATGTCAGCTGGGACAACGGGCATGACTTAGCCATATGCCTTTCAGCATCCCGTGGGCTAGCCTGGATGCCTCGTGATGGTGGATACAGGGTTCCCAGGCAGCCAGAGAGAGGGCAAGAGCCCCTGCTCAGCACTTTCTGAGTCTCTGCTCGCCTCACATTTGTTGATTTCTTGTTTACCAGATGAAGTCAGGTAACTAAGCTAGAGTAAATGTGAGATGAAGAAGTGTATTCACAGAGGGAAGGGACTAGTTTGTGGCCATTTTTATAACCACACTGCCTGAACGGTTTCACTGATAAACCTGTTTTGGGAGCTAATCAAGCAGTGTTTTGATAGCAGGAAATCCTGGGGCCAGTGACAGCAGAGTTCCCCATTCTTGGCTGCCCCAAGTTGAGAGCAGTTGAAAGGGTGTCGGATCAGTTTAGAGGGCTGTGTACTCATAACTCCCTCTAGTGCATGCACTTGTTAGTGCAGCCTGAAAGTTTTTTCTTTGGCTTTGCTTTTTACATTTTAACAAAAGTAAGACGCATTGAACAGTATGTATTTTTCATGACTTGTTACCAAATGGACAGAAGCTTCTTTGGGGGAATCTGGAAAAAAAATGTAGCTAATAAAAATCAGTAAAGCTACATTCTGTTGCCCTTAGATGCTATATTCAGAAGCTGGTTCCTACAACTCCAGGTTCCTTTTATAGGAAATTTATAAAAATAGTTGCCCTCTTTCATCACATATTGTGATGGAAGAGAATTTATAGTGTTAAATGCTAGAGAAACATCTTCACAATATACAGAGAAATGATGTTACTAGCCTATAACAACATGTACATAGCACTTTATGGAAATGATACTTTAATAACGAATAAGTTTAGAAGATCATCTGCAGAAATCTCTAAAGTAAAATTGCTTCAAACCAATCTATCAGAACATTTTGTTTTATTAAAAAGATTATTTATAACCCAAAACTTTTCAGCTAAGATCGTTATTTGTAATTTACAGTTTCTGCTTCTTTAACTGTCTCATCTCTCATTCTTTCTTCTTTCAGTTTTTGTCTTAGCCTGAATATATTCTCTCTCCAGTCTTTTCAACACCGAATTCATTGTTACCAAGAAGGACCTTGATTTTTTCAGATGCAAATTTTAGTTTGTGCCTAAGCAAAGCTGTCCTTAGGACCCTTGACAAAAAGTAGTATTTTCAGGACTATACTGGAATTTTAGATATTTCTCTTAGACACATACATCCCCCATAACTGGAATGTTTGAACATCATTTGTAGAATAGCTTGTCCTCCCTTTAATGATTTGTCATTGAAACGAGAGCATTTGTGAAAATGCTTTTCTTGTTTACAGTATTTTTCTTCATGAACATTTTTAAACCTACAGCCCCTTGATTCATGGGATATCTTGTTGGATTTAAAAGTGAACTTCAGCATCTCAGCCAGGTTCTAGAGTACAAATATGTTGCTAAATCCAGTGCAGACTTAATCAGAGGGCTTTTTCTTATGTGACTGCTAAGAAGGAAAAATGAGCTGCTTTTCTGTCCTAGAGAAGGGCAGTCAGAGACTCCACGCTCCTGTGGCTCACAGCACAGACTCCAGACTTTCTAATGGCTGGACAGATGTCTGAGGACCTTGTTCAGTCAGGCCAGGGGGCCCACGGTCTGCTGCAGATGCACACACAACTTTGTAGTTACTTGTTAAAAGAAATAAAAATTATGCCTATGAACAAAATATAAGCTATTTGAGATTCCAAGGGAAAAAAAAAACAAAACAAAAACAAAGGGAGATGAGTGGGGTATTTCTAGAGAGGGCTAAAACAAACACAGAAAGAGGTGATCTTTTTTTTATATCTTTTGACATTGTCTCCTGGGGTCCTCTGGTTTTCCTAAGGTTTCGGTAAAATCTCATTGTGTGCTTCACTCATTCTGAAGGCGAATTGAGCTGATTCAGTCAGAAGGGAAACAGTAGTTAAAAGGAAAGTAAACCTTTATCTCAGAAGAAACAGATTGTGCACTCAAGAAAAGTCACTTTTCAGGACAGAGGTGGGGACCGGTCACCTGCCCAGGTAGCTGAACTGTCTTTTGCCTCGACACAGACTCCATGAACTAGCAGGTGTGGATTCAAATGGGTTTGGTTAGGTGTCACAAATTTTCACAAAGCTCACAAACTCTGCTTTTTTTTTTTAAGGAAAGGTCAGGACAAGAATGAAGGTGAGTAGGAACACAGGAAGAGAGAGGATTTCTAAATGTATTTTACTTATTCATCTTGGTTGTTTTCCCTGGCTGCACCAGGTCTTGAACCCAGGTCCTTGGAATTAGGTGGACCATGTCCTGTGGCCTTATCTGCCTGGCCACCAGGGTGCACCAACTCTGCTTTTTTTCATAGAATAGGATGGTGCAGCGACATGATTGCCCAGCCCCAGAATTTGTCCCTAGATACTGTCCTAAGTGATCTATTTCTAGGCACACCACCCTGGCTCTTGCCTTCCCTGGGGAAGCTGGTGGCATGACCAGACTCCTGCACTGATGGCCAGATAGGGCCCCAGGAGCACCCTGAGCAGTGGCCTGTGGGGTCTTATTGGGAACCTCAAGAGAAATATTGACACCTGCTGGGTAAGACGGAACTTCACGCCTGGATCGTGATCTTTTTTAAAAGGAGAGGTGCAGGCAGGAAGAGAGAGGAGGAAGAAGCACTTTCATTTAGTTGTTTATCTTGGTTATTCCCCCGGCCTGGGATGTGACCCTGGGTACTTGGAGTGTGTGTGGACTATGCCTGGCTGGAGGTGGTGGACCCAGCCACTGCCCCACCAGCACATGCCTGGATTTTGATTAGACTCCAGCAGCACATCCTGAGTTTTCTAGTTGGCCCTTATGATGGCCTAGAAAGCAAATGACTTCTGACTCAGGACATGCAGGTGCCCGCCACGTGAGAGGCTCTGCGGCTGAGCAAATGCAGCTTTCTGGGAGCTTCCTGGATGCTTTCAGCAGTGTTCTCACGTTTCCAGGGCACTTGTCATCAAGCTCGAGTCGGTACTCGTTTGTTAGGCACCAGCAGGTGCAAGAGCAGGCAGGGAGAGTCGGGCCCTTGGGGAAGGAGGCCCACGGGGCGGCAGTGAGGTGGGCATGTGTCCTGTGCAGTTCTGGTTGATATCTTAGGGTGGGCTTTTCCAGACGGGACTGGAAGGAAAGTCCAAGTCCAGTGGGGAGTTCATTTTCGGGAATGTTTTATCAGATTCTGAACTCTTCATGACTTTCCATGTGTCATCTGTTCCACCGATCTTTGGCGGTTTTATTGGGAAAGTAGAAAGGGAAAGGGCATGATCTGACTCCAATTTGCTGCTTTTCACTCTTATTACCATGAGAGATTGAGAGCAGATGCCGAGATTGGCTTTTCTGAAACAAGGATTTATGTTATTGGTGTATTCCATTTTTTTCTGGAGTCTTTTAAAAAATTTTCTGCTGTGGCAGAATATACATAACATAAAATTGAGCCTCTTAACCCTTTCAGATGTCCAGGTCCGTGGTAATAAGCACATTCACAGTGGTGCACAGACATCAGCTCCCCAGCAGAATCGTTCCACTAACTCCTTGAGTCTTTTTCTCACTTCCTTCCCTCCCTCCCTCTCTCTCATTTTCCCACCTATATGCATGTTCTTTAGTTTATCATTTAAAAGTCATCCTGTGTTAACACAAATGCAATTGCGATACAAAACCGAGCTACTGAGCTCTGGCCCAAGCCAGAGAGTCTGGATTTGTCTCTTCCCTCATCCCAGGAGCACTGATTGAAAACCTGTGTGGTAACGTTGATTCCTCTTGCGTTTCTCTGTCACCGACTTAGTGAGAACAACCTCCAGGAAGATCTCTTTGACCAGATCTTGGCTGGGAAACTGGAGTTCCCAGCCCCCTACTGGGATAACATCACAGACTCAGCAAAGGTACCATCCAGGCTCATTTCTGTGGGTTCGTGATTCACGGGGGTCCTCCCCCGTCCTGTGGGGCTGTGGCAGCTCCAGGGCTGTCTTAATGTTTAACATGGGCTTTTCTTTTCTGTTTGGAATTGTTTTAAAGTTAATTTTATTGAAGGAACATTGCATCGTAACATATAGGTTTAAGGTGTATGCTTCATTGTGCATCAGCATCTGTACAGAATTAGGCTGACCATGTTTCCCTGAGACAAAATGGGACACTGGGATGGCAGAACAGGACGGGGTTGTGTGTTGGTGACTCAGGGGAGGGGAGGAGGTGGAGCAATCTGAGCTGGAGCAGAGCAGCCAGGTCAGCAACAAATAAGTGCTATGTGGTTTTGATCGGTGATCACATAGTAACAACTTGGTTCCAGCAGGACTTCATAGAAACAGCCAAGGCCAGGGCAAGGAATTCTGGTACCTTGGGTAAAAACCAAATTTGGGGCCCATCTAAGTCCTTCTCTAAATGCCAGGCCTAAAACACAGGCTGTTTAACCCTGCTGGTGCCAAAAATGCCCAGTACCTGGGTCATCCTTAATGCAGGCAAAAGGAAAGCTGAAGGGGACAGGGGCACCTCAGTTTCCCCTTTTGCCCCACATTAAAGACGGTCCTATTTTATTAAAAATGGGACAAAATTGACATATATGTTATGACAACGGGGTGGTCAGGAAATATGAAAAACAAGTTCTGTCCCACTTAACACAGTACTGTGGTCAGCGTATATAGAATACCTTCAGGTTACCACCGTCCAGTTCTTCCTTCACCATTTAATGGGTCCCTTTTACCCAGTCTGACCCCCCTCACTGCCTCCTGGTGACCACTAATTTGAATCTATAGACTAAAAGTCTGTTTTCGATGTGGTTCGTTTGTTCATTTGGCTTCTTTTTATAGCACATGTGAGTAAAATGATACCATGTTTGTCTTTCTCCTTCTGAGTTAGCTCCCTGCACACAATTCCGGCTAAGTCCTTCCATGTTACCAGTTGCAGGATTTCATCTTTTTTGTTTCATCTTGTCTCTGCACATGTGGTTTTCTTTAAGTTCATTCCACACTGTGGTCTCTGAAGTTCATAGTTCATCAGATTCTGCGAGCTGGACTGGCAGACTTCCCAGTGTGCCCTGCCCACCCTCCTCTGCTCCTCCGCCGCACACATTCATGCTTCCACTTAATGTGTAGGGACCTCCGGCGGGACACAGAAGCCAGCCTGAGCCAGCCTGAGCCAGACTGAATTACCAAGGAAGCTCACCCTGGTTTTGCACTGTGGGAGAATGAAAATGACTAGAACACAAGGAGAGAAGCTCCTGGCTTCGTGTAGATGCAGCAGAGGCCTTTCCTTTCACTCCCCTCTGATATCAGACAGCTGTCACCTGGGGGCCACTAGGAGTGTAGGTGATAATGACTTAGTTCAAATGGCTGAGCATCTGTGTTGGCTGTTCTTTCGTCCTTGGGTCCTTGGTGCAAACACGGATTTCTGTTTATGCTGGAATTACCCCTTCTTTCTCGTCTGTGGTCTTCTTTATCTCTTTCTAGGAATTAATCAGCCAAATGCTTCAGGTAAATGTCGAAGCTCGGTGCACAGCGGGACAAATCCTGAGTCACCCCTGGGTGTCAGTAAGTACCCACAGTCCCAGGGAATGAGCGTCCGTCTGTGCTCTGGCCAGTGGCATGCTTCCTCTTTGGCACTTGGAAAGCTCTGCGTCCCAGTTCCGTGACACCTGAAATGTGCCTTCTGCAAAGAGCAGGTAGCCTGAAGCTAGCTCTCTGCGAGAAAGCAGGTGGCACCAGGATCCTGGAGTGTTCGGCCCTGCTCTGTGAGTGACCTGGGCAAGTCACTGTCCCTGCGTGGGCCCGTTTTCTCATCTGCAAAGTGAAGGGCTGGCCAGTTTGCTGAGGAGCCATTCAGCTCCCACCTTCTGTGGTTCTGGGGTTGGAGGGGTTTCCGGATTTCCCTAGAGATGAGCATGTTTGGGGCCCTGATCTCTGTGTCTTCCTGGTACAGGCTGTGGCTGGGGAGGCTGAGCTGTGGCGGTGCTGTGTGGCATTGGGCAGGGTTCCTTTGGGCCTAGGTGGAGATTTGGGTTTAGTGGGGAGAATTTGCCTTCTCCTCGCTCCCAGAGGCTCCTGGAGAATGAAGTTCATTTACTTAGCCAAGGACCTTTGCCATCTTGGGTGGGGGGGGCTCCCTGTGCACCTCTACTGCCCCACACAGCCTGAAATCTGGGGTCAGCCCCTCTGGGTCCTGTAGCTAAGAGGTGACATTTCTTCATGAGCAGTAAAGATGAACAATGAACGGCTTTTTTTGTTTCACTGATGAGCTCTTCATTAGTTTTGATGTTTCCATGGGAAGGTCCGTGCTAAATCATATGTGCCTCAGGGGAGGATCTCTGCACCCAAGGAACATCCTCCTTGGTGCCACCAGAGGCTGTCTTCCTCTCCTCGACCCGAGTTGTGGAGTGAGGGCACCGGGGCTGCTGGTAGCGTGATTACCTCTAGGAAAGTTCATCATTCTCCTGGCATTAAGGCTAAGATGGGCCCTTTTAGGAAGACATGATGCGGGAGAGGGGGACGGTGGAGTTGTTTAGAAATGAGGCCAAAAATTCTTCTCTTTGATTCTTTTCTGTAGGACGATGCCTCCCAGGAGAATAATATGCAGGCTGAAGTAACAGGTAAACTAAAACAGCACTTTAATAACGCGCTCCCCAAACAGAACAGCACCACCACCGGGGTCTCCGTCATCATGGTAAGTGGGGCGCGGAGCCCACCCTGGGAGAGCTGCCTGACTGCTCAGCCAGCGTTGAGTCTTTTGAAGGAAATAGCCAAGGGCTTCCCACACATGGAAGCTGGTGCCTCCGTGTTGCTCTTTGCTCCTCGATTGGCTGGGCTGCGGGTGGGCACCCTGCAACCGGCCGCCAGCCTGGTCCCGGGGTGGGGTGCACAGGCCACCAGCACTGCCAGGCTGATGGGCCCTGGTGCCCAGCCTGAGCGCCCTCTCCCTGCCTCTGCCCTCAACCCTGCTTCTCCTGAGAGACTTTCAAACAGGCCCCTCCATGCCCACTCGGGCTTCATACGTACATCGCTGGAGGCAGGAATTCTCCCAAATGTCCCCTCTACTCCTTTTGGAACTTGAGATCAGAAACAGCCAGCATTAAACACATTCCATTTAAAAAAAAAAAAAGTACCTGACAGTGTAAAAAAAGACTTTTTCAGGGTTGGAAGAAAGGTTCCCAGAAGAAGTCAGTCATAATGATTCCCCAAGGTTTTCCCTCTTCTAGAATGTTCTGAATTAAGGCTGCTTTCCTAAATCCAAAGCACAATCACTTAAATTAGCATTAAAGTAAGCAAAATCATATTACATATGTTTAGCAAGAAAGGAAAGGAAAGGTAGAACAAATAACATGGAGCCAGAAGGACGGTCCGTGCCCCGAGGTCAGGCCAGCCATCCAGGCCCGCACCCTCGCTGAAGGAGGGCAGCAGACCCAACCTGGGCGTGTCCCCACCGGCATCCGGGCGGCCACAGGGCAGACAGAGAGCAGAGATGTCAGCTGGGCACGACCCTGTCGGGTGTTCTGAGGAGTCGGGTGGCTGGACTGTCACTGCTGGTCACTTCGGAGGACGTTGGGTCTCAGCGGCACATCCACAGCCCACCACTCACCTCGGGCCGCCTCGCCCCTGGAGGTTCCTTGTTCTACCCAGTTAGTAGGAAACAGACGCTTATTCTCCTGACACAGCGTGGGCGGAGGTTACCTGAGGGAGGTGCCGGGTCCAGCGGTCACTAGAGGGAGAGCCACCCCGTGAAGGTGAAGGGTATGCTCAGCACCCCCCTGGGGTGGCTGTGTCCTTGTGCCGCCAGAAGACTCCACCCCCGCTGGAGAGCGTGCCCTCCGGCCTCTCCCAGCCCTCCCCGCACCCGGCAGACAGGACCTGCACCGGGAGTCCTGACAAGTCGCCAAGTCGCTGGGGCTCTGTGCCAGAGACATGGCGCGGCCTCTCGACTTGTGGTTGTTCTAGCATTTTCGCTGTGATCTGTTGAAAGCCTGAGATAGTCAGAGTTGTCCCAGAATTACAGCTTCAACACGTTGAAAAGAATCATCTTGACTGAGTCAGCAGCAGGATGACATTTCAAGTGACTCACTGGTGAGAGTGAGCACAGAGACAGGGCCTGGCGGAGGAGCCTTGCCACCACGTGGCAGAGCACTCCCAGGACAATTTAGGCAGCTAAAACGGTGGAAACCGGGCACGCCCAGCAGGTCAGGTGGCGAACACCCTGAGGGAGACCGATGGTTGGAATCCACATTTTTGAAGCTGGACTGCCTGGCTAACACAGGGCACTTTCCCACGTGCTGGTGAAGGGGCTCGAGTCCCGTCCCAACCCCCTGCGCTTTACCTGGGTGTCTTGTGAACGAGCGGCTCTCCATTATCTGTAACTGCCGGTGCTTGTGGGCGTCGTGTGCACCAAGTCTGTTCAGCTGTCATGGAGCTTGTTGGCGGGGCCCCGCCTAGCCCAGTCCCTACACAACTCTGCACTCGTGAGCTCTGAGCTGCTGCTCTCGGCACCCGCACGAGAAATCAGGAAAGCGTGTCATGGAGGTCCTAACTCCAAGCCAAAAGCTGCCCTGTGAATTTTGATTTGTCCCCAAAAGCAAGGGCCAGGAGATTCTCGGCCTCCCTTGGGAGGTGGTGCCAGGCCTCACCCTGGCCCCGGGCAAGGTTGTGTGGGGGCAGCTCGCAGTGCTTCCATATCATCGTCCTCGCCCTGTTCACCAGTGTGGCCTGTGTGTCTGTGTGTTCTGCCCTCGGGAACAGTTTTAAATGTGTTTATATTCAAAATAATTCACCACCAAATGGCTCTCCCTGGTATTCACATGTTCTCGTAGCCGGGATATGTGAGGCCAACGTGGTTTCCTGCAGATGCACATTGTAGTGAAAACAGTGTGGAGGGGTCCCGAGGTGGAACCGCAGAGAATGTAGGGAACCGTCACCCCCAGGGTCCTCTCTGCCTTCGGCCCCCCTCCCCAAGTTGACACCTGAGGCTCCTGAGAGGAAGTGACAGGCTAGGGATCGTAAATAATGATGAAAGAAAGTAAACTTGATGCTGTTGTCTGCATTTCATTTGACAGTTTGATTTGACAGTTTGAGAGACACTTCAGAGTTTCACTCTGTATGCAGTTGAGACTGGGAACCCTGACGCAGGATTCTGGTATTCACGTCGGTGCTGCTTCAGAGCGACTTCTAATTCCTGGCCCTTCTGATATCTGCATGCTTGTCTCAGATTTCCAGTAGCAGCGCCCAGCTCTTAGCTTCTGACTGGCGCAGGCCTTCTGTACCTACTGACCCTCCGCAGCCAGCCAGGCGCACCCTTGGAGAACTTCCATTTCCTCTAAGACGTCTCAGCTTGCCACATTGCCTCACTCCCCAGATCAAAAGCTGAGCAGAGCAGGGGCAGGGGACTCCTGTAGTTCTCCTGTGCGATGGTATTTTCCAGTTTTGTTTTGTTTTGTTTTGTTTTGTTTTTTTTGGTGAAAGCCTGCGAGAAGGACCTTTGTGAAAGCTTTGTGTCCTTATTTCCAAAGATGCAATTTTATCCGTAAGACAGTGTCAGGTCAGTGAGCTGTCGAGATAAGAGAAAAAAATTATGTTGGAGAAAGTTTGGGTTGAAGACAGGCCTCTGGTTTTGGGTCACGGTTAAATGTGCTTTTCCTTGCCCGTAGCTACTGAAGAAAGGACAGTGCATTTGCAGGGGGTGAGGGTGGGCGCATTGCTAATCCCAAGGGGCTGGTCCCGGGCTCAGGGACTGGGAGAGGCCATCTCGTGGCAGGAAAGGGAATTGTAAGCTTCTGCATTCATCTGGCATCTGATGACTTGGGAGTTTGCTGCTTTCCAGGGTAAATCTGGGGAATACTGGGGTGTAACTGAAGATAGACAAAACTGTTTCACTTGTGTTGCTTCTGTTTAAAGTAAGTCTAGTTTCTGTCCCTGCTTCTCTCCTCCTCCTCTTGCCGCCTGCATTGCTTCCCTCTGACTAGGTCCACGGCAATGGTACGTACTAACCACCCGCCCTGCACTGCTTTGCTCTGCTGCACACGTGCGTGTCCTAGACGGGAAGAGAAAAGGAGAAATAAGCCGGGAGCGCTGCTTTCTCCTGCCCAGGAGAACTCAGTGGCAGAAAAACCCGCCCCGCTGCCGTCAGTGTTACCTGTGCAAGGCCTGGCTGTCGCCCCTGAAGTTTGAAAGAGCCATGCAGTTACCAGGTGGCTGCTCCACAGGGGCCAGGTCTCCGGGGAGTTGGTCCTTGGACGTGGCTGAATGTCCCGCTGAGGCCTGTGGAGAACAGGTCTCTCGAAAGCAGCCTCACAGGCCTTTCAGAGAAAGCCCCTTGTTATTTGTGTTTTCTTCAGCCTTCACTTTCAGTCAGAGCACAAGAGATTAGTGCCTTGTGCCGGAAGGTGAGAGAGACGGCCTCCTGGCCTAATGTCTTTTCTCCGAAGGGCCTGAGGCCGGAGAGCCCGTTTGGAAACCTGGCTGGGTCCCCTGCACAAGCAGGAAACTGTCACACTCAAAGGCGGGAGAGCAAGGCCACCACTTCCGTTGGTGGCTGTTTCTGTGTTCCCTGAGGAGCCGATCAAAATGGGGGTGACAAGATAAAGGCAGGTGGGGGCCCGGGACTCCTGGAGATAGTGCCGCCTCTTGGGCTGTGAAGGACTTACTGGTGACGGGTGGGCTGTCAGTCTGTGATGAGAGCTTGAGCGTGACCCCGCACACCTGGCATTGCCGTGGGTTGCTGGCCAGCTGGGCAGACTTGGGGTCCAGGACCGGGCGTGGGAAAGACGCAGCCCCGCCAGCTCAGACCAGAGAGCGCCGCGCGCGCCTGCGGCCAGCGCCTTCCTCCGGACTCCGGGCGGCTGGGTGTTATTTCTCCTCTTCTGCTCCTGCGTCGTGCATGCTCTGTGGCCCTCTGTCGTGCAGCTGTGACCCGGCCGCCGGCTAACCCTGGTCTCTGCTGGTTTCTCCCCAGAACACGGCTCTAGATAAGGAGGGGCAGATTTTCTGCGGCAAGCACGGCCCGGACGGCGGCGGCCGAGCCGGGATGGCGCCCCCCTCTCCAGTCCCTCCCACCGCGGGGGAGCCCCCGGGGTCCGGGCCTCCCGGCCCCTGCCCTCTTGCGGCCGCAGGGACCTGGCGCCGCCACCGTGACTGACCCGGCCGAGGGAGCGCCGGCGCCACCTCTCACCGAAGGGCCTTTTTCTGCGGACGCTGTGGCACGTCTGCCGGGCCGGGGCGGCGGGAACCAGTGCCGGCCGCCCGCCCCGCGCCGCAGGTCAGCTTTGGTGACATCCTCGGAGTGGCTCCTTTTACTTCTTCTGTTTTTAGTTCAATGGACGCCTCAGCCTCGCGGGAGAATGCAACTTTGATCCAGCTTTTCATGCATTTTGATAGAAACACCTGATGCTCCAAGACTGATCCCTGTTTAAGTCAACTCCACATGCTCCCTTTTTCTTACAATGAGCCTAGAATGGCCTTTGTCCCTCGGTGGGTGTCCGGTGAGAGGTGACATGGCAGCCTCCTGCTGATGGGCTGGAGGACTGGACACAGCTGACCTAGTGGACACTGCAGACCTTGAGAAGCGCTTTCCAGAGCCGCAGCCCGGCCCACAGCTTCGGTGCTGGGCTCCCTGCAGGCCACGCTGGGCGTATGGAACCGAACCGGGAGGGGCACTTTCCTCCCTGGCATTGTGTGTCCCTGCCCTCCCCGCTTCGTGTTAGGAAATGCCACTGAACTTGGCGGAGGGGCGGAGGAGAGGCTTGCGCATGCGCATCTCGGAGCAGGACAGCCCTGGGGCCTGAGTGGCCTTGTCCTCTGCTTTCCCTGGATCGGGTCCTGGAGCCCCAGGTGGAGGCGCCGTCAGGACTGGGCGGGAAGAGCTCCCCCCACCCTCTGGTACTAACCTTCTGGAAGGCTGCTGGCAGTTTTCCTTCCCCACACCCTGCTCTTTTTAATGATTGTACATAGTTGGTATTCGTTTTGCCCGCTCATCTTCTAATCCTGTGGGCCTGTAGTTCATTCTCCTTGTTAGAGCTCTGCCTTCTCCACGTGTACCCAACCTGCAATAAACTCTTCCTTCTGGAGAAAGAGGTCGTGGGGGCACGCAAGCTTTCTTGTGGGTTTGTAAAGAACGTGGGGAGTCTGCACAGCGCCAGGCCCACAGGTGCTGGCATCTGTGCCCGCTCGGCTCCCGGGGAGGAAGGGCGGACCTGTGTCCTGCTCCCGGCTTATGTGATGACAGGTCAGCGGCTCTGGAATGATGGGGGCTTATGGGTGGTTTATAGCAGGGCTCTTGTGGGACCACGGGCAGGAGGTCCCCTGTTACGGGAAGGAAGGGGCCAGGCAGCTGTTCCATCTGTCAGTGTCTCCCGCTGTCCTGAGATGGTGTGGTCTCCCGTTTCTGCTGCTCTCAGTGCATTTTGGCTCCTGGTTTCTATCCTGCGTCCTATCTGCATGGTTTTGCCTGGTACTGCGTCTCCCCAGGGTGTCCAGGCAGCGGCTCCGGGGCTTGAAAATGTCCCCATGGCCATTGCTGAGGGATCGGGATGGGCTGAATGGCCCATCTGGGCTGGGGCTGACCTGCGGTCCACTCCAAGGGCCGCTCCCACGCGCGGACGGGCTGCCTGGGCCCACAGCTACTGTGGATGCAGGTTCACAGTGGGCCGAGTCAGGATGTGTGTGTGTGTGTGTGTGTGCGGTGTGTGCGCTGTGTCTTGTTCCTCGGAGACTGCTGTGGTGGGAAAATGTGGAGTGTGAATTCAGAGGCATTGGGCGGTGCACCTCTAAAGCAAGGCCACAAACGGCGCTGAGTCTTTGTTCTTTCTTGTTTATGACGCGAACGGCAGTGGACACTCTCAGGACAGCAGCGGACCTGGGATGGGCCAATGTAAAATAGACTCAGCAGGTTAGAACTCAGACCCGAACCCGAGGTGTGAGATCAGGGTTCTGACCCGTGGCCCTGGTGCACCCCACTTCCTGCGAAAGGAGGGGCGTTTCTTCAGGCACTGACAGCGGCTTGAATGCTGGCTCCTCCTCTGGAGCATCTGGAGAAAGTGCGTGCAGCCTGGGGCAGCGGCAGCCGAGTCCTCCCGGCCGTGGCGCTCTGGGGACTCTGATGGGGGTGGCCTGAGTGGTGGGGGCCTGAGGCTGGGCCTCCAAGGAAGGTGGGGAGAACTCCTGGTCAGGGAGAGGAGAAGCCAATCTGCGAGGCGTCTTTGACCATTTGAAGAACCGCCCGTGGAGGAAGCGCGGCGTCTGTAGTTGCTCCGACTGGTGACCCAAGGGCAGGAGATGGGAGGCACTGAGTGTCCGAGGAAGGGTCTAATCCTGGAGCCCAGTGACAGAATTAGCTGCTTCCTAAAGAAGCCACCTAGTGTCTGGAAAGACCTAGAGGCTAAACAATCACAGTCATTTAGAGTATTTGGTCCTGAAACCAGCTCGGTCAGACCCCCTCCCAGGCGTCCTGGTTGTGAGGTGGCCCCACTGGGGGGTCAGAGGCTGTAGAGGGCGGAGGTGGGATGGGGTGTGGGAGACACCCGACGACGATGGGGTAGAAATGGAGGCGGCTGAGAGGTTATCAGGCCTGTGAGTTCTGTGAGATGAAGGCGCTTCCCTGGAGGCGGCTGAGTAACTTCTGAGCCTGGGCCAGTCTTCAGAGCTTTCTTAGGAGAAAACGCTTGGCCTGGAGATGTTGCCGCCAAGCATCGGCCGAAGGGAAGACGAACGCGTCTGCTCCTGAGATGGTCGTGTGCTCCCGTCATGCCCCTTCACATGCACAGGCTGGCCCTTTCCACAGGGACAGGGCCGGACATGACTGCCGTCCGCTGTGGCCCGGATGCGGGCACCCACCTGTGCTGAGACTTAAGTTGTGTCTGGGGAATGTCTTTCAAATGATCCAAGTCCTGAGCTGCAAAGCAGCCATCTTCCTGCCAGGTGCGAGACAGGCAGAACTATTCCTGAACTTGAGAAACAATTCACTTCAGGTCTCAGAATTCACAGGAACCTTTGTTGTCTGCTGCCTTCCCTGTCACCCGCCTCAGGAAGGTAGCTGACCTCAGGCCTCGAGGCCCAAGCACCGTTTCATTAGAGGGCATGTGAGGCGACCTTGGTTTCACCGTCTGCGCCCGGTGCTTGGCAGTGGGCAGCGTGCCGGGCTGTTAACAGAGCCTTCGGTTCCAAACTAGCTCTGGCCTGGGGGGACGCCGCTTTTAAATGTAGAATAAAGAAAACCCAAAAGATGTTTCTCCCACTCATCTGAGAGGAAAATGGAACTTAAATTGCTTTAAAGTAATTTGCTATTTTATGGTCTTTTCCTTGCTTATAATTAGGAAGTTTTAGAATTTCCCAGCTTCCTTGCTACCCTGCAGTGATAACCTGTGGTCTAAAGGATTAACAGGATTATATTTATGCTACAGAAAGAAAATAAAAGGGAGGGAGCTGGGCTCCTGGGGTTGAAAGAGAAATCCCTCCTACCCTTGGTTAGGCCTTTTTTGCTGATTTGCCTGGTTTATGCAGATTGGGAGGCTGGAGCCACGTCCTGTGTGACCACGTGGCCCTGACGTCACCTGATGAGCAGGCTGGACTGGCATCCTGGTGACCAGCACATACCCGGAACTGGCAGAGCTGCTCCGCTGAGCTCGGGTGGGAGCCTTCCGACCACTGACTAAAGACGCACGTGCCCCTTGGTGCAGATGGAGTCTGTGTGGTCAGTCCGCTGTGTTCTTCAGCAGTGACTACGGGGACAGGACTGGCAGGGGAAGGGCCAAACCGGATCCACGATTTGTATGGCCAGGACCTCTTGAAATCATATCCAGGAAAAACATCAAAGATTCCTAAGGAAAACTGCTCACCTAAACTTTCAGTCTTGGTAGATCTAAGCCGCTTACATCCAGTTGTATTTGCTGAAAAGCGTGCACAGTGGATGCGTGATTCGGCTGTGACCCTCGAGTTCCTGGCGTCTCCTGCAAACCTGACCCACGTGACCTCCCCACCCGCCGCCCCTCTCCCCCCCTCACCGCCCTGTGGCAGAAGGTGAGAGCGCAGTGGCACCGGCTGTGTGGTCAGGCCCAGAGCCCAGTGGCAAAGGGCAGCAGGTTTCTGACCGTGTCCCACACACAGCTGCCCAGGGCTCCCATGTGGGATGATCGAACCTTCCTGCCTGCGGGCTGCTAAGCAGGTCCGGAGTGTGGCGTTTCACGGATCAGCTTTGTTCTTGAATTACTGCGTGAGAACGTTTATCTGTGGGTGTGTGATGTACTTCGGGGCAAGACTCTCACGTAAGCGAACTGTCTGCCCGTGGGAATCAGCCCTCCTGCTTTCTCCTGGAGACATACAGGTATTTCTAGAAGACACGGCCTCGGGGACTTGGTGCTCAGTAAGAAGTTCTGTAAGGCAGGAACATCTTCGTTTTTCCAGGCAGCGCATTTTAAACCCAGCAGTACTTCTCGCAGCGTAGCCTGCACAGCCCGCCGCCTCCTTTCCCGACGGTGTCTGCCCGTTTCGTCCTCTCACCCCTCGACGGTGACTTTTTAACGGATTTCCATTTATTTGGAGTAATGCTTGTTAAAAGGAGGTGAACTTGGAGAAGATAAGTGAATGTTAGCAAACCTGACAAATGCACTAAAGGCATCCTAGCATCAAGGAGTTCCGGCGTTACTCGCAGCCGTGTTTTATAAGTTAATACTTACGTTTTGGTTCATTTGCCATAGTTGTACCTTTTGAAAGCAAGGGAGGCAGCTGGTGGCCCAGGTGTTTTTAGGTTCCAGGAGGGGCTGTTACTAGTCCCGCTTTCGGCGGGTCGGCGCAGGGCAGCTGAAGGGCCGAGTGCCTGCCATGGGGCTTCGGGTTCCTGGTTTTCTTCTAAGGTTTTTGCTGAGGTTTCTGAAGTATAACATCACAGGTGAGTACCAGTTCGGATGTTTAGTCCATTAACCAATAACTTGGAGTTTCTTTGATTCTAAGAGGTACTTTCCCTCGCCTACATTTTACCATCTATTGTTCTTTCGTGATGGTTTCTGCAACCGGTGGGTCTCAGAAGAACGGTGTCTCAAGTCCCTTGTTTGGTCCAGCGTCCTAGGATGGTCCTGTCAGTCTCTGTAAGCGGGAGCTGTCTGGCCAGAGAAGGCCCGTCTTCCTGTTTTCACTGAAGACACTCCCCCTCATGGATTGTTGTTTGAAAACCGACTGTGCTAGCGCTCGACACTTCTTTGCAAATAACTGTTTTCTCAGTGTTTAAAAGGAGCACAGAAATTATTTCCAACAGTTCAATGATAAATCCCACTTTAGTCCATATTTCTGTCAAGTGGAGCTGTTCCATTCCAAATCTTTGCTTTTTAGAGAAGAGCTGAACATGTGGAAGAAAGGACGAGACCCCTTTATTAAGGGAAGACACCCCTTTATTAAGGTGAGGCGCAAGAGAAAGAGATGCAATGTCAGTTTCAACTTGGTTCACAACTTACAAAGAATTTATTTATGCAATACAGACCTCTTCTCAAATGTTTTTCACAGAATTCCACACGGCAATCTACTAGAAAAGTAGAATTATACAACACCAAAATAACATTGTTTCTTAGTACAAACTGCTAATCAAAAAAGGAAAGTGAAGAGAGTTGAATAAATTGATGGTCAAACGGGCATTGCTGAACAGAGCGCCTGTGGCCTCTGTTCTCAGACCCGGGTGGGCCCGGCAGCTCTGCCTCATGCTTGGGCACAGTGGGACCTCAAGGAGAGCTTTGGTGCTTACATTTACTTTAAAAGAAAAAGGCTGTGAGCCCAAGAGCATTTCCATCATTTCCTTCCGGTGTGCTATGAAGACAGCAGATCAGGAAAACATTGTGACTATCTCACACTTGCTGTAACACTGGCTTCCTTATGCTAGCCCACACAGTAAAACAGCCTTCCCCAAACCATAATTCTCTAGGTCTAAAACATGCTTGAAGAATAATATCCATAGAAATAGTTCATCGAGATGTTTTAAATTTTACATTTATCATAATTTAAACACTACTATTTAAATCCCAGAAATTTCAGTGCTGAAGCAGCTCAGTTGTTTGGAAAAATACAGAATCCAAAAGTAAAAGCATAAAATTCCCCTACCCCGGTATGATAACCCATTTATTTACCTGTTGTTAAAATCATGTTTTTCAAGATTACCAATAAATGGGGAGTTTCATTGTAAGAGTTAGAATAGGTAGATTTACTCCCTCTACGGAACGCTTCCATGACTGGTGAAAATAGACTTCTCATTATGACTAAAAATATAGATTTTTTTTTTTTAAACTACAGAATCCAGCAGCCAGTTTTCTGCTTTGCTATTCTCCCCAAAAAGTCAAGCAAAATCTACAAAAATAGCAATTAACTTTAAAAAATATTTTGCTTCTTGGAGCAAATTTGAGTTACATTCAGATGCGACACTAGTTCTAAGAGAAGGACGCCCGGGGCCACCCTGCCGGCCGGGCGAGAGGGCAGCTGCCGCCGTCAGTAGCGCGTCTGGTACTCGTGATGCCAGCGGTTGAAGTCGTTGTAGAACAGAACGATGCTTCCTGAGGCCATGCCAGAAATGATGCACCTGGGGGAGGCGTGGAGGGAAGTCTGTCAACAACAAGATAAACCTAGGGCTGGGTAAGGAGACACGATGGTTGTCAAATCTACACTTTCTGAGGACTCGGATACACAGTTTTTGAGCACAAACATGCAGCTCAGTGCCACCTCTGACATTCTGAGGAGCCAAGCCACAACGTGCCTTTTTACAGAAGACACAGCCGGTGTGCAGGGTGAGTCTCCAAGACCCGAAAAGACGCGACGATGATTAAGGGGGGGCAGACTACGTTAGTGAGCCCTTTCTTTCATGTTAGAAGCAGAAACAAAAGGAAGAATCAGTCTCTCACTACTGGTGGAGGAAGCAGCGCACAATCAGTGAGAGATCTCTGACAGAGGATGATACATGGTAAAAAAGCAGAGTATTGACCATGCCATGTCCAGGAGGTGGTGGACAGAAGCCTAGGCCTCAGGGCTCACTGCTGCTCGCTCTCCTGTTCTGAAAAGGAGGTGCAGGGACAGCTGGAAAGCAGTCAGATAGGCAGGTTAGAAAAACCTCTCTCAGACCTTTGGGTGTTGATTTGGTGAGGACAGACCTGTCCTTTAAAGTTGTATTCCATTTCTTTATCGTCCTTCATAAAAAAGTATGTCACTACAAAGACAACACGAAGGAAGGCATCATGAGCAAAGAAGCTCTAACACATACAGAATGGCAAACACTATCATTAGTCTGAATGCACAGGGATGAAACTCCAGTTAAAAGACAGACCAACAGAATGGATGAAACGTGATGAGACTCCTGTGGATCTGAAGGCACAGACATGTTGAAAGTGACAGGATGAAGAATAGGAGGAAAGCTGAGTGGCTCACCAATAGCAGGCAAACGAGGCTTTAAGTCAACATTTATCAAGAAGAGAGAGCAGTTACGAGTACTTATGAACCCCCAAGAAATATGGGTTCGACACTGACAGAACTGAAGGAGGAAATAGTTCCATAGAGCCTCCAATATGCCACTTTCAGTAATGGGTAGAAAGACCAGGAAGAAAATTTAAACAGAAAACATGAAAAATACTAAAAATCAATTTGACTTAACACTAAATATTACATACTTTTCTCCAGGGCACATGGAAAATTTCCCAGGATAAACCATATGTCACAAAACATATCTTTATGAATTTAAAAAGACTGAAATTATACAAAGCACATTTTCTGATCATAACAGAATGAAAACTGCAAGAATTTCATGATATGTGGAAATTTAACACTCACTGGCTCAAAGAAGACATCTCAAGGAAAATCAGAAAATAGCCTAAGACAAATGGAAACAAAATAAAGCAGAATTTAGGGCTGTAGTGAAAGCAGCGGTAAGAGGGAAATATATAACATAAACATACAAAAGAAGAAAGATCTCAAACAGTAACCTAATTCAATTTAAGCAGCTAAAAAAAAAAAAAAAAAAGCAAACTAAACCCAAAGCTAACAAAAGGGGAAATAAAAGACAGTGGAAAATGGTTAAGGAAAAGCAACAAAACCAAAAGTTGGTTCTAGAAAAAGTCAACAAAATTGACAACACATTAGCCGGAGTGACCAAGGGAAAAAGACTATTACATTATAGACATTGCTACCAGTTTTTACAGAAATAGGATTATAAGAATACTAGGAACAATTATATACCGACAAATTGGATGACCTAGATGATATTGGGATACCTCTTAGAAACACTATACCCACACTGAAAAATGGAGAAACAGGAAATCTGAAAAGAATTCTAACTAAAGAGTGAATCAGTTATCAGAGCCCCCAATATAGAAAATTCTTGGATGAGATGTCATCACTGGTAAGTTCTATCAAACATTTAGAGGATTTATACTGACCCAAACTCTTCTGAAAAAATAGAAGAGGAGACTCCTGTGTCAGTAAGGCCAGCAAACCCTGACATTAAAGTCAAAGGTAAAGGAAAAATTACAAAGTATGCCTTGTCAATATAGATACAAACATCTTCAACATATACCAGTAAAACGAATTCAACAGATAATAAAGGGTTTGTACACCATGAGCTAATTAAAATGTAATCTACTACTTTAACAGAATAACAACAAAAAGTCCACAAAATCATCTCAACTGATGCAGAAAAGGCATCTGCAAAAGTTAACAATTTCATGACTAAAACACTCAACTTAGAAACAGAAGTTAAGTGCTACATGTAATTAAGAGCATTTATGAAAAAAACATGCCCCACGATGAAACAAAGTGCTGCTTTTAGGATTCAAGACAAGTTGCCAGAGCAGCTCAGGCTATAAAAAAAAAATAAAGTATCAAACTTGAAAAAAATTAAATTATATCTAGTACAAATGACAAACTCTTACATACAGGAAGCTGTATGTTTTCCTGTTAAGAGTGAATGAATTTCAACAAAGTTGCAGGATAGAAAGAAAAATCACACAAGTTGTTTGCATACACACAAAAATGAACTGTCCGAAAAGGAAATCAGAACAATTCTAATAGCAACAAAAAGTCTTCAGGAATAAACTTATTCAAGGAGACAAAAGAGTTGTAAATTACAAAATGTTTTTGAAATAAAGACAAATGGAAAGAGACCATGTTCATGAGTTGAACGGCTTCTTATGAAATGACAATAGTATCTAACATGATCTACGGTTCAACACAATCCCTGGTATCAAAATCCCAATGTTTTTATGCAAAAAATCAAAACTCAAGACCCACGAAGAGCCAAAGCAATCTTCCTGATTTCACAAGTTTACTGTAAGGCCAGCTGTGCGAACTCTGGTCATGGCACAGACGGACCACTAGAGCCTATAAAGAAACGGTCAAACACATGACCAAACAATTTTGACAGTGTCAGGACCGTTCAATGTGAAGAGGCTAGACTTTTTAACAAATAGTGCTGGAAAAAGAGATTCATGTTGCAAAAGAATGAAACTGGACCCTTACCTGCCTGTCCATATACACACACTAATTCAAGATCAAAAATTAAAAACTCTTAGAAGAAAACAGGAAAATCTTCATGATACTGGATTTTGCAATGATTTTTTTTTTTTTTTTTTGGCTATGAGACCAAAAGCATAAGCAAAAACAAAAAAGATCAAGATTAAAATCTTTCGTGGATCAAAGAACACGAACACTATCACAAAGAGTACAAAGATGCCACACTAGTTATCAGGGAAATACCAGTTAAAACCACAGTGAGACCAGTCCATAGCCATCAGGATTTGAAAACATATAACAAGTGTTGAAGAGGGAGAAGCTGGAACCCTGTGCATGGCTGATGAGGACATAAAAAGTTTTGTACCCACTGTCAGGCAGGTCTTCACAAACTCAGAATTACTACATGACCTAGCTATTCTGTTCTTGGGTATAACACCTGAAATGATTGAAAACAGATTTGAACAGATATTTGTAAGTCAGTCTTCTTAATAATATTCAAAATGGCTGAAAAGTAGAAATAGGTGTCCAGCAACAGATGAATGATAAACAGTGATAGATGCATACAATGGAGGAGTATTCAGCCTTAAAAGGAGCGAGATTCTGATACAACAGGGATGAACCTTGAAAATTATGTGCTAAGTTAAATAATCCTGACAAAAGGACACCCACGATTCCATCTCTAAGAGGCACATCATCGAGACAGTGGAAATGAAGTGCACTCGGAGGAGAGGACACTTGGTTAGTGAGCAGAGCTTCGGCCTGGGATGATGTGCAGTTCTGCCAATGCTAAGTGGCTGTGGCTGTACAGCAACGTGAATGTACTTCCTGCACTAATTTGCACATTTTAGGTCATGTATAGGTCACCAAAATAAAAATTTGGAGCTAAAATGAATGACTGTATATGAAGGATAAGATGCCAAATAAAGTATCTCCCCCAAATTTACAGCTCTGGAAGTTCCAGGAAATACGGCAGTCTCTCAATGGACTCCTCATGGACAGACGTGGGCATTTTACATTCTCCATACTATTAAGAAATTTAAAAAGCTTTCCAGCAACACAGTTGGAGCTACTGTTACTTAAATCCTGTCTATTCCTGGAGAATTTCACCTCCCAGAGGAGCGGTGCCATCAGAAAGAAAATCACTTCTCAGTGGTCATCAGCCTATCAGCGCACTCCCTCTGCGACCCCGACCCAGCAGCAGAGCACCATTCCCGTGTTACCTCTGGTCGTAGGACAGGGCCATGGCCCGGACTCCCGCGTCGCAGCCTGGGTAGGCAAAGAGCTGCTTGAGATCAGACACCTGCCAGACTGTGACCACACCACCGTCTCCTCCCGTGAGTAGGTACTGCCCGTCCCGGCTCAGCTGGATGGCCTAGGAGACACAGCGTCAGTAGAGAAGCGGTCAGGAATGCCTGGCCCTCCCGGTTAACCCCCGGCCGCCAGCTGCGCGGGCACAGCGAGAAGGGCCAGGGCGTGTGTTCTGGGAGTTTGTACGAGATCATGAGTAGAAGACTTGCCACTTTTCAAATCTAGAGGACCACGTTGGGCCTGAGTTTTTGTTTTGTTTTGTTTTGTTTTTCAATTTTGCTTTTTAAGGATGAGGTGGGGCAGACTTGCAGCTGGAGGAACGGAACGCCGCTGCGGTGGGCTGCGTTCTGGACGCGGCCCAGCCTAAGTCCAGGGCCTCCTGGCCCCTCTTCAGCAGATATTTTATGCCAAGGCTGCCCGGTGTTAGCGGACCTCCTGTTCCCAATAAAACACCGCTGCCCCGAGGCCAGGGTCCCTGGAGACTAGCTCAGCCCCTGCCGGGTTTTCACCGTAGTGGGCAGCAGACGAGGCTCAGACCCACCGCCTCCTGCCCGGGCTGAGCAGGAAGCGAAGGCGCGGAATCTGCGCATTCGCCCGGGAAACCGGAGATGCAGACCCCTGCCTGTTTTTACTGTTTATGATCTTTTCACATTTTAGTGACTGAAAAAATAAAAATATTCCATGGACACACAAACTTTGTATGGATTCCAAATTTCCGTGCCCATTTAATGAGGGTCCTGGAACGTAGCCGCACTCGTTTGTGGCTACTCACAGGCAGTGCAGCGGGGCAGCCCCCAGAGCACCGAGTACTGACCTCTGTCCCTGGGCAGAGTGCCAGCTCCTGCTACAGAAACGGTGCCTCCCTGCGCCACGAGCTCATCCCACCGCTTCCTCCCCTGCCCCGTCCCTGCGTACTTGCTGTCCCTCGTCTAGCGCACTGGGGGTCACATCGCTGCTGCAACACTGGGAACCGTGTCCCCTGGACTCGGTGACCCTGCCCTACAGACTGCGCTGGCAAGCCAGCAAACACCGTCTGAAAGTAGATTATACTGTTCTCCACTCGGTCCTAGTACAGTTGCCTACAGTCCTTACCCTCTGACAACTGTTTTATTACATCATAGAAAAGGACTGTTGTAGTCATGCAATTCACATTCACGAAAATGCCTACTTTCAGCGTCTCTCAAATACAGCTTACGCTCAAGAACACACCTGTCTAGGAAGTGGAAGACAGTAGCGTGCATGGAGAGTTTGCTCAATCCTAACCAAATACAAAGAGTAAGGCGTGTCAATATACGTAAAAATCGATATTCTGCCCCTGTTCTTTCAAGAGTGCATCTCTAGGGGATGTGTGGCAGCACAATGAAAAGGAGGACAAATAATTGTTTGCTACACTTATAAAATCCAGCTGATGAAAATCCATTAACCTTACGGCTGTGGTTCACTTGAGTTTTATACTCAAGGCTTTTTACTGGATAAGAGCGATATTAAAACATAAATTAGACCCATTAATTTAACTCTTTGTTCTGGTCAATTCCTGGTCCTAGTTCTGTCTAGAATTAAATAAAACCTGGGCTTATAGGACTGCACATTCATTAGCATCGAAAACATTTTAATAAGCCAGGTGCCTGCCGAGGTGAAAATGTATTTCCTTGGCCTTTCTCTTGGGGACCTTGTCCCTGGAGGCAGAGGCAGGGTAACAGTCCCTGCAGGCACCCTATTCTCCATCCAACTGTCATTCACGCTCTTAACTCTAATGGCTCCTCAGAACCAGGTGGGGCGAACGAGGTAAGAGGGCCCTGGAGACGGCATCCACCTCATCCTCAGGCAAGGCCGAGGTGGAAGGAAGCAGCCGCCACCGCTAACACAGCTTCCTCGGGAAAAGAAGATCAGTGAGTTCCTAGTGGTGGAATGGTGGGTTTTTTCCTTTGTTTAGGATAAAATAACTTTGCTGCTCTGTGCAGGCTGCCTACTTAAATTTAAGTTATTCATTAAGTCATCTAAACACTGCCTAGTCGATGTGCTGTGATATGTTAACCCAAATGCCGCTGAACACTGACGTCTAAATAAAAACAGGTGGGAAGTTCTGATTAGCGCAGCGGGTCCAGGCTGCCTGCCTGCAGGGCGCTGGGTATTTCAGAGGAACTTAATTTCTGGTCTGAGCTGGTGACCGCCCACCTGTCCCCAGGGTCCCCTCTCCTACTGGCTCAGCACAGCTGGAGACCTGCTCGGGGCTGTCCTGGCCGTCTCTGGAGCCGGGCAGGCAGTGCTTTCAGCGCACGTTGCTGCTTGCAAGTTAGGATGACAGTGCAGGCAGACGGGGGAAAGGCAGGGACTGTTGGGGTCTGAACCCCGGCGGGAAACACTGTGAAGGGAAACGACGACGGCTGTGGGGCAGAGGAGGAGGCCTGCGTCTGAGAAGCCTCGCTGGCTGCTGCCTGCAGGAACTTCCCAGCCTTTGGAATTAACTGAAATGCCGCAGCAATTGTTCCAGCCGGCAAGGGATTTCAAACTCTTTTACAGATTTATTAGTGTAGCTGACAATATAATCGCAACTCTAAGTGACAGATTATCAACATTATTATTGTAAAGAAAAGAAAAAGGAAAACCCTCTGATGTGTACTTGGTGTAAGTGAAGGGTTATGGGAAAGGAGGGAGAAATAAAAGCTGTGTGTGTGTGTGTGTGTGTGTGTGTGTGTGTGTGTGCATGTGCGCGTGCACACGCACAAGAGCTGGGAGGTGGAGAGCAGAGACAGGCACCCCCAGAATCAAGAAAGCAATCCAGGGGTGCAGAAGCGGTGTGTTCCCTTGAGCTGCTCATCTACACTTAGGGGCTCTGTTCTTTAATTCTTCCTGATCCCCATATTTACTTGAGAGAAGGACTGACTAGGTCCGGAAACGGAGAATTTCTTTGCTGCCCCCGTCGGGAATGCGGAGTGATGAGTGGTGTCCAGCACTCGCCTAAAGCCACGCTCAGGGCACAGGCTGCTGCGACCCTTCCCACACCCAGCTGGTCCTGAGTGCGCTCAGGGCACACGGCTCACAAGACCCCCAGAGCCATCCCGGAAAACAGTAAGAACCCCACGCCTACATTTTAGCTTAACCTGCACCACACTGCCTGGAGGTGAGAAAGGACGACCTTGGGGAAAAAGCCCCCGCCTCCAAGGAGGGGCCCTTGCTCCTTTTTCAGCCTCAAAGCTCATGGAGCCCTGTCTTGAAGGTAAAGCAAGACCCCCGAAAGCCCACTAGCTGATCCATTTCTTGCGCATCAAATGGGGATTGCGCATCAAATCAAATGCAAATAATGTTTGCATAATTCATTGGTAAGTTTTGGTCTTGTGACCCATGAAGAAAATCCTATAAATTAGTTGCTAATTAGGATAATAATCCCAACAGTCAATCCCGTCATTCCCTCTATCACGCTGTTCCAGCTCTGCTGCCCGGAAGACCACAATGTGCGGCCCCCTTTTTTACATCAAAACCAAATACCAGGTAATGCCGGTGAAAGTGCCGTGAGCACTGTGGAGCCTCTTCCGCCCACGGGGCACCCTGGGCAGGGCAGTGTGCACGGGACAGGCTGCGGCCCTGAAGACTAGGTGCCACCTCACTTCCCTCTGCTGTGGAGATGAGGCTCCCAGCAACTCGTGAAGGCCCCCTCCCCACCCCCACTTGCGACACTAGAACACCGAGAAGTGCACTCACCCTTACGTTGTCATCAGTTTCCACTGTGGCCTGCAGTTTTCCATTCACACTGAAGGTACAAAAGCAGCCATTTTCATAGAATATGACACAGTGACCCTCTCTTGACGACTGAATGAGCTTTGGTCTCAGGCAGTTTTCAGGACCCTCCAAAGTCCTTAACAAGTCTCCATTCATGGAATGTATGAGACATGGTCCCTCTGAGAAAAGAGAAGCACAAGGCAAACATTAGACAAATGACATCTGAGTGTAGCGCATCGATCAGATAGGGTCACCACAGGGCAGCTCTGGAAAGCCTGAAGGGACCCAGCTTCATGTAAGTTCTTTTGTAAAATCTGCTCACATACTGGCCAGAGCCAAGTCTTAAGAACACCTTCAAGTTCACTTCTTAGGAGACAGGAAGTTAAGCTATGAAGTTCATTATACCAAGAGATAAAAATGGGAGGAATTCAGGAAGGAACAAGACAAGTTTCACATCCTAGAAGAGATTCCAATGGGTCTGGGATGCAGTCACCATGATCAGGCCGGTGATGGCCCTCTTGCATCACAAGGGACCCTGATGAGGCAGCGCTGGGGTGGCTTCTGACGGCCTCCGCCCAGCTTGTTAGCTCACATGGAAGAAGGGCCCGGCAGCCCACCCCATCATCCTGCTGCTGCTTCTCACTGGCAATCAAACCACTTCCCTGCTGTCCCCCAAAGCAAACAGCAGCGCCCCACTCCCAGCTCCCCAGGCAGTGGTGCTCCAGGTCAGAGGAACTGCTGGGCAGCTCATACACAAGAGATTTTCCCTTTCTCATGAGAGCCTGCTGTGTGCAGAGGTGAGGAGATGGAGGTAGTGCCCTGCTGCTTCGCAGGAGGCGTTTTCTGTGCCTGCCACCGCTGGTACCTGCTCCCCACAACCACTCAAAGCGAGCCCTTTCGAAAAAGGGCTCTTGGCATTCCTCGACTATGCAAAGTTTATACATTTTAGTGCTGGGGCATGACTAGAGACTGGAAGTCTGCCATGCATGGTTCCGGCTTGCCTGAATCTTAGTTATTTTTTCACTGGTCCCTCAACACCAGAGTTCAAACTTCGGTTATCACTGTAATTGCGTCAAGTACACACTTCCTGGCTAGCTCTTCAATCCAGAAATCACTATGTAAATAATGACCGCAGCGTGATGGCTGACCAGCCAGATCACTTCCAGTCCATCGGCGGGCACCGTGTGTCTGCTCCTCCGTTCACGCGCACACAGCAGAGCCCCGCTGTAAAGTGAGGGCCGCCATGGCGTGATAGCTTCTTTTACATGTCTAATTTGGAGCACATAGTCTGGAAACTCACATTAGCTCAGGATATATGAAATTAGTGGGGAGAAGATGGAAAAAAAAAATCCAGTGGTTATAGAATTCTTGCTATTGTTATTACTATTCATTGTTTGACCAGCTAAATTTTTAAACACAGTCCTCTGAATATTTAATGAGGCTTGTTAGCTAGACTAAGTATTACAATTTCAAGACCCAGATAAGGTGACTCATATACGCTAAGCTTCCCCCCATTGCATAAGCCTGAAAGGAATGAGATTACAGCACTCAGTGTGTTTGGACCTCAGCTCAGGGCAGAGAGACCGTGGGATAAATACTCTTATGAGGGAATAAGCAATGAAAGGGAACAGCTCTGTTCCTGGTCAGATCCGGATTTGTTGCAAGCACTCTTGGAAAACTTGCTTAATACCTCTGACCCAAATGTACAATGATGCCACTAGGGCAAACCTCCAAGCAAGCCAGTTTATCTTTCCCTTCCATTTCGGGTCTCTGCCTAGTTCTGAGGTTGGGAGGTTGAAACAGTATGTCCGGACTTTCCATTCAGGTGTGATGTGGAACCCAATCCAGTAAGAGTCCAGAGAAAGAAAGAAATACACAAAGACATTCCTGTTCTGCCTCTCTGCTTTGAACGATAGGAAACAGAGCTGTGTGCAGGAATGGGCATGTCCTGTTAAAGACATAGATGAGCATGTGCTGTCCGATATGGCGGTCACTAGTCATCCGTGAGTGCTGAGCACTTGAAATGTGGCTAGTGTCACCAAGGAACTGAATTTTAATTTTATTTTGGTTAAGCAGCCCCGTGTATAGGAGGCTACACTTACAACCATAATAGCACAGCTTTAGCTTTGCTGTTACCATTTACATCTGGAAATGTGCTCCTGGAAGATGCTGAGAAAGGCACCACAGACTCACCTTTGGAACCACTTAACACCAGGCCTAGCTCGGCGCAGACAGCAGCACACGTGATCTCGTAGTCATGTCCTGTCAAAATGGCCCGAGGAGTGGTGGTCTCAGCTTTAGGAAAAAGAAGACTAAATCAAGTTCACGAAGGATTAAAATAATCAGCCACTAGTTCCTAATTCCCATTATGCCTAAATCTTTAACTTATAAGTTTGGGAATTTGCCCCCAAATCCTACGTTAGCACTAGATCCAAACTATACGCTATAGTTTGAGGACCACGTTATTAAATTTCTAGGCCTTCCATGATTAGCAAGCAACAGTGGCTGAAAACTCAGTAAGACAAAAACCTGCATTATAAAATGCGTTGCACACTTACTGTCAATATAAGCCTCCCAACTAGATGACTTGTGGACGATTACAAGGAGGGGCTTTGGCTTAATTCACCTGAGTCCTGGGCCACTGAGACCTGCATCATAATGCAGACAATCTGAATTACGAGTCGTAACACCTCAAAGCACTCCCTCTCTTCAAGAGCTATCATCTTGACTATGCTTCCATATCTTCCAGACATGTAAACCTAATAGCATGTTTCTTGGTAGTTCACTACTCTCACTGACAATGATTAAAATTAGGGAAAATATCTGAAGACATCTCACAGGTGGAAAGACGACATCCTGCATCCCGTCCCAAACTAAAAAGAAAGCCAAGGTTGGCTGAAAAGGCACCTGAGTGGCCCCGGCACTGATAAGCAAGCCCGCGATGGCCTGGACTTGTGCCAGGCTGCAAGGAGAAACTCGCGTCTACATTTAGCCCGAAGAACACTATTTTAAGACTATAATAGTACTACTTTTACAGTCTCCGACGACAGAGACACCAAGTATTTATAAATGGCACTAGAGAACACCAGGATATTGTTAGCATCTTCGATATCCTTGATTTGGATTGGTAAATGATATTCCGTATCCCAAAGGGGCAAATATGCCCAGAAAGTAGGTCACTGCCACCAGCGGTGGAACACTGTGGAAAGTAATGACTTGTCCTTCCAGCCCCAGATGCTTGGCTGTCCTTGGAACAGTCACACACTCTGTGGCAAGAGAACAGGAAAGGGAAACCCAACAGCAACCTAGAGGGAAGGCAAATGCTTTAAAAAAAAAAAAAATTAAACCTGCCTCTAAAGCAGTGGTTTTTGTGCTGGGTCAGAGGGTTCTCTGAAACTCCATACACGATGCACGTCTGGGCCTGTTTTCCTGGGGGTGGCGGAAGGGATGGTTCACTGAATGCACAGAGATCCAGGACCCCAAAAAGGGGAGGGGTCTCTACCAAAAAGAGAGGCGTCTAGTGTCTGTCTTCCAACCCCGCTTCACTGGAGCCAGCAGTTACTTCAAATCCGGCCATGACACATAATCGTGACGATGCCTGTCGGGGTACACAGTGCACCGCTGTGTCCCCACAGTGTCCCTTATGTGGTGACTAGAGGTACTTCTGAGTGAGATTTGAGTCAAAGGGGCATCATCTCACATGTCGCATCATGTGCAGCCTGATGCTGGAACTAACAAAGGGAGACCTCAGATGACAAAGGTTAAAGCCCAGGGTAGGGTGAACGCCCCGTGGTTCAGGCAGCCTGGGTGCTGGCCACATACTGACCTGGGTTCGAGACCTGGAGGTTAAAAAGAAATAAAGTGAGGGGCGTAAGTGGAATCAGCACTTGTTTCATTTGATTCAGAGTTTGAAAGCTGCTCTGAAGAGGGATACCCACTTTAATACAAAGTTCACTTGATATCTTCTAAAGCAGAGACTTTATCACAAGATCAAGGTATTTTTTTTTTTTTAAGTACAAAAATTTGGGAAAAATAGCAACAAATAATGCAGGCTAATCTGTACCAACCAACTTTCTATCTTAGAGATGTCTTAACCACAATTAGAAATAAACGTGTCACATTTTAAAAGCTGCCAATGCTTTAGCCTTGTTTTCCTTCCCTCGGCTTCCCACACACATTCCAGGAAAATTGGCGCAGTGGTCAGTTTAAATTGATGCCCGATTACACCTGTTGGCAATTTGTTTTAAAATCAGGAGTTAAAATCTAAGGAACACATTTCACTCAACTATTCCTTGTTTTTCTAAATTACCATTTGGGGGGATGAGATTTATTTTTAACTTGAATTGTCGCAGAATTCGTAGGTGGAAAGTGAGGGTCTGATGGCAACTGAACACGGGTGTATGGAGTGCACACGGGCAGGTGGCAGTGGCGGGCCCAGAGGACACTCGTTTAAGCCTGCCAGAGCTCGCTTTTTATTCTCTAGATTTGCTCGGCTGTTTTCTCAGGGACATGGGGAGAAAGTGAGAAGACCGCTGTTCACGGAATTACTCTCTTTAATGTATGAGGGATGAAGCACTGAAAATATTCTGACGACTAAGTCAGAATTGAGGAAGCCTTGGGAACAATCCTGGGGCTCAGGCAGCTGAGATGGCTGGAGTGTGGACCACGTAAAGCCTAAGGACCTGAGTCTGGGACCCAGAACAGGGGGGTGAGAGAGGATAAAACTAAAACTAAAATAAATAAAAAATATTTCTTCCTCCTGTGCCTTCCTTTTTCTTAAAAAAAAAAAAAAAAGAAAAAGAAAAGAAAAGAAAATAGGTGCGCTCTAGTGGAGTGGTAGTTGGTCAACTGCCTCCAAGGGACACAGGCCATACACCCCTGGGTTTGAGTTCTGGGTCCAGGGGAAACAACCAGTGTGAACAACTAAATACAAATACAAATAAAATTGCTTCTTCCTCCCTCCCTGCCTACTCAACTTCATTCATGCCTGTACCTTTCCTTAAAAAAAGAAAAACTAAACAAAGAATCTAGGAACCTCATGACTAACCCTCTAAATGGTTTAAGATATAAGTGTTCTTTTTATGTAAACTCAAAGTTAAGATTTTTTAAGTAGGCTTGACTTGCAAAATATTAGTTTTTTAATCTATGTCATATTATACCAATCATTTTTCTCTTCATAGAATGCACGCGCACACATACACACACAGACACACACACACACTATAATTTTAAAACAATAAAGAATTTTCTTTTCCTCAGGGCTTATCTTTAAATAAAGAATTGTTCAATGGTAAGGTTCTGGCTTCAAAGTTTGGCAAAGTGTTCTCAAACCTGGGAAGCAGATTCAACAGATATAGGAGGGAAAAAGGAAGGGAAAGGAAAGAAAAACAACAAATTAAAAGCATCAGGGTAAATTATGATCACTGAGTTCTTCTCGGGTAACTGGCTTCACAAACACTCAATGGATTTCCAGTAAAAATACTGTGTGCTCCTCAACTTCCCTCCCATTAGGAAACATATATTAATGGTTTCCAAAAATCCACACACGACAATATAAGGATACATTTCCTCTAAGAAAAGCTGTTTCCAGTCTTGTTTAAAGACTGAACTCTGTATTCTGGGATCTACCATGCAGATTGAGCGTTCTTTACATTTTCTCTTTATCAAAAGCCTGTTCAAAATAAATGCTTTGGGACTTTTACATGTTCCAATAAACCCAATGTTTTAAATATTAAAATTGCACTTATAGGAAACAATTATGTGATACAGGATTTAAATCCAACAAGTCCAAAGTTTTTACATTCAAAATATATTTGGGAACCCACTTGGAATGAAATAACCAAGGGTTGAGGGGTTATGGGCTTTACATGCGGCTCAGCATCTGTTTTTCTGTAGAAAGGAAAAGCATGGTCTCACCCGCCACCACGTCGCATATCCATGTATATTTCTTTTTGGAGTATGGAAACAAAATCTAGAAGTTAAATAATTCACTCTCATTGCAGCACCTAAATCTGCCCCTCAGCTACTTGTCAGCCCACAAAATTAATACCTAGGGGGACGGGTCAGCCCAAAGAAGACAATATTGGCCATATATTACTTTTACAAAGACCCAAAGCTATTACTACCTCTCGCTGAAGTCGCTAAGCTATATAAGGAGCCGGGTAAACAAAGCCTTCAGAAAAATATCAAGTTAATTCTTTGATACACATTTGTAGTCATTATGGATACAAATAAGTCTTTGCTTTGGCTTTCTGAGAGGAGTGAGTAGGAGCCACCAAAAGCTAGATGGCAAAGCAGAGATTCCCTAAAGAACCTTTTAACATCTTACGGATGGAAAAATCATCATGGCTTTCGATAAAGTTGAGGGAAAAATTTATCTTGCTGCTTCTTAAGGGGCTGCGCTTTAACCTCTTCTTAAAGAAAAAGGTAGAAAGAAAGAGGACAGACTTCTTGGGCTGCTTTAAAAAGCTCCAGCAATTATTCCAAGGACGGGGTGTTGTTGTCCGAAGGCTGGAGAGGGGACTGCGAGCATCTGTGTGGATGGCCGTGAATTAAGGGAGCGAGACAACGATTAAAGACAGCCAAGTTCTGCTAAGAACCCCAGGACACGTTTGCTGTCCAGATGAGCTCTCCGCGGCACCAAAAAGATAAGTAAGTATTGGCACGGATGTGGAGAAAAGAAAAGAACAAACTTCTGCACTGTGGGGGGTAAGCAAACCGGTGCAGCCACTACACAGAGCAATGTGGTGGCCCGTAAAACGGTGACACTAAGTGCACCTGGCGGCCTAGTGGATGGGTCTGCTGGCCACAGTTCACATGTGTCCCGGACCCAGGATCGCGTCTACATAAAATCAATGCTTCTTCCTCCTCTCTCTCCCTGCCTGCCTATCTCTGTTCACCTTCATTCCTGCCTCACCGTTTTTTTTTTTTTTTTTTTTTTTTTCCAAACAGCAGTCATGAAGCCTTAGGTCACAAGAGGCAGAAGAATTCTAAGGATTTTTTTTCCTACTGAAAAACACTTCAAACACTAAAAATAAAGCCTGACCAAACCCACTTGAATGTGAGAAAATTTACCTTATAAAAAAATAGGGTAATTGATGTGTTGTAAAAGACTTCATTATGGCTTTGTAAAAGATGTTATCACGCGCATATGAGCACTTAATTTTATATAAAAATGGATCTCTTCCTAAGTTCTCAGGAATATCTAAAGTGCAATATGAAGTACATATGCCCAAAACTGCCATACAATTTCTCTAACGAAATGAATTTTTTGGAAGGTGGGAATGTCAATCTGATTTAATTAAATGTATTCTAAGTAGTTCCACAGTATTACACACACACACACATACACCATACACTATTTTAAAAGCAGAAGAATTCCACTTTTAGATTAAAAAATGGGAGGAACCAGTTTGAAATTTTAGAGCATATTCAGGCTTTCAGTTAAATGACAGAAGACAGATTTTAAAAATTCTTGAGAGCCTATATACTGATACTTGCTTGATTAGAAAGGATCTGCACCCCTAGATTAATTCCAGCAAATGACTGAAATGAACATCTGAGCATAAAGAGTCAGACAACTTTTTTGGTGTGGTGCTATAAAAGTCTACATATGAAGATACTCAGTTTCAGTTTGAGGGCATAAATCATCAGTTCTTCTGTTCTCATATTTATATGGCTCTAGCCTAGGGGGCTGACTGGTATAGTCATTTTTCTCTGCAACTAAACAAGGTAAATACATGTGATATATTGGCACATCGCCCCGCCACTCTGCATATGGTGCACATTAAGACTGTATTCATTTGCCATACGAACATAATTCCTTTTACCACATCTACTATTAGTTACAAGCAGTAAATACAGAGTTGTTTTGCTGGAACCTGGGGGCCTGCATTACATCATGGAGCACTAAACATCCTGGCCCTTCTGGAGAATTTCAGAGACATAGTTTTAATGTCACCTGAACTTGAGCGCTGCCAACATACTGCCTCGAACCCGACTTGATGAATTCTTCATGGAGAAAAGAAACATATAGGGCAGCCTTAGTGCGACAGTGCCCGCGAAAACTCGGGCTCCAAGCAGTGCTCCTAATGAGACACACAAGGACTCATGGTCATGACAATCAGATCAAAAGTCACACCCCAGGGATGCAAAGGCTACCTGTTTCAGGCACTGCTTCCATATTTAGAGTCGACTGAACATTAGAAACCTAAAGTTACAAGCGCGTCCAAGCCATTTTCTCCACCTGTACCTGACAACCTGTGAGTAAAGTTTATTTCATGACAATCCACGATGCTCTGACGCATCACATCTATGTTTGCCCTTTTCCTTAAACAAAATATTTTCTCTGGAGCTCCAAATCCAAGCTAGAGTGGCGCAAAAAAAAAAAAAGAAAAAGAAAAAAGGAGAAAATACATATGGTTCAATACAAATGTGTATATGTTGACACTGGTGACCCTGATCTAGGGTCTTGCAGGTGATTAAAAACACAGGTGATTAAGTACTGATTTTCACATTCACCAACAACAAAGTCCCTCCGTGCCTCCAGCAGGTGGTGCTCTAGGACACCTACTCACACAGCAGAACCCTGTGGGGCGGCCACCTATATTTTGGCAAGACAAAGAATAAGGATTTATCAGTAGCTCCTGTAAAACATATTAGGCTTTATGATAAGAAGAACATAATTCCTAAATGTGTGCACAAAATTACATATGCATAAGCACACGTGCAGAAGAACCAGTAAATAATTCACCCCTGGACAAAATGTGCCCCTCCTTTTCTTAAGGGCTTGATGAGTAGTCTGTGTTTATCAGTGGTATTTATGGTCTCATGGCAAGATCATTCTAAATTCATTAAAAAAAAATTTAGAATGCCTTAAAGTTAGAATTCATTTTTAATTATAACAGGAATGTCTCATTAGGGTGATACTAGCAAAATTAACAACAGTAGGATTTACGGTAATGACTGAAGTGATTGATGAGAGTATAACTAAATGAAGTTTTAGACAGAGAAAAAGCAGGGCAGCTATGGCATACAGTACTTTAAAAAACAGCTCTGTGGTCTGTTAATGCTAGCCTTATGGTTAATAAAACCTCCTTTCTAATTAACGGTGCTGAAATAGTCTTAAAGAACAGAATCTTGTTGTTATAAAAAAAATACTTAGTTTTTTTTTTTTTTAAGTAGACGCCATTCCCATAAAGGAGAAAGCTGACATAGATTAGCATGTCTGATTGCAAAGAAGAAAAAAAAATGCCACCTTTCAATCAAATCAAAACCAGAATGTGAGAATGGAAAACTACTTTTCTGAAAAACTACACACACAAATCTAGGCAACCCCTCAGTCTTCAACCATTTGCTTCGAAAGCAAATCAACTGTGACTTTAAAAAAATGACTCAGATACCTACAAATACTTGAGCGTTTACTTTTAAATGCTTAATTAGCATTTAATTTTAAGTTTATGATCTAGTCATGCAATATTAAATTAGTGGATAAGTAACTATTGTGTCCATTTTCATCTCACTTTAAGATCGTTTCCCAGTTTAAAGTATGGAAATGCCAACGGAATGCAGTGGGAAACATTTTTTGCAAAATGAGGAAACGTACAGGACAGCATTATTCTGAAGGAGAAAATGAGTGCTTCAGGAAAAGCATTTTGGTGGACAAGATTCAGCCCTAACATACGAAGAGTACCAGCGCAAAGACGGAGAGGCTTCTGTGCAGAAAACATCTTTCAGTGAAATGCTCTTGGTTAATCTTATTTTAAAAACACACACAGAGTTAAATGGGAACGTGATCTTAATTCTTCTCATTATAAAAACTGCATCCTGCAGGAGACAGCTATCACAACACAATGGAGTCAAGGATGAAAATACCCTTTCTATACAGGAAAAGAAGGCATCTGCACTCAATGTAGGCACAGTTCACCAAACGAGCATCCTTTTTGTAAGCCCCTAGTCATCACATATGCAGAGTAAAACTAAATACATAAGTAGGTTGCGCCCAGTTTGAATTGGCTTGATTCTGCCCAAGCAATGTGCATATTAATACTGGATAATGTGATTAAAAATAGTAATGAAGCTATCAACTTTATATATAGCACTAACATCAGAGTTGACAAAATGGCATACGTGTAGGAATCTAGCAAGTAAAATTACCAGCTAAGTCGCATGATCTCTGAAAGAAAAACTTAAGATTTGAGACCACTAAAATGTAGAAAAGAGCACCTAGTTTTCTTTCATTCACCTATTATCCTTTCAAAAAATAATCTGAATTCACAATTTAAGTGGAGGCATTATGTACATTCACAGACAACACAATTATATGTGCGTATGTGTGTGTAACTGTATATATGAAATTTTTACACATATATAAAAGCCTGACCACCTCTCAAAGGCCACTCCTCTTGCATCCAAACGGCACGACACGGGAGTACTCTGAAGGCTGCGACTTCAGCAGCTGCACCACAGAGCCATGAAGGAGCCAGAAGCTTACAAAATCCAAAACAGCTTGCGTGAATGTTTAAAACACAGTTCACATGCAGTAAAAGTGTCTTTGTTTTTATTTGTCATTTTCTTTTGAAAAGCTTAGAGCGGCTCGTTCGTTTTTCTATTCTAATGTGTGGAAATTCTCATTACAGGAAAAACTGCCTATTTGTCTTTCTCCCAGATTCATCCTTCAAAGCTACAGCAAAATTAAATCGGGACATCAGACCTTAGGAGGACATCAGAAAGGACGAGGTTCACTTTGAGAAGGGTAATTTAATTTAGTCAAGATACATTACCATTTTCTAAAATGTTTATTAGACATGTTGTTACGTTGTTCTCTATTTTTTTTTTCCTTTTCATGACCAGCATTACTGGGAGTTAATGTCCACCATACTGCAGACAATGAATGAGAAGATATAGATGAAGTGCTTTATGAAAAACACAACATTATAATGTATACTTGTAATGCCAACAAGATGGTGCTGGTGTGGTGATTTATTTGCTCAAAGCATCCACACTGCTGATAGCAGCTCAAGTCAGTTACTGTTGCTCTCATTTGAGACCAGACAGAAGGACCACAGCAAAGTTTAAACTCAGGTCTGTTCTGCTCCAAACTCCAGGATTTGGTCAATCCTACTTAATTCAACTTTTCTAGAAGTCATAAATATATTTTTATATATTTAAATACCCTATGAATCACCCCAGAGATTTTTTTTTTCCATCTAAAATAAAGTTGAATATTTCTGGTTTTAAAATATACTTAAAATTTTGAAAAGTAATCGCGATGGCATATAGGTATAGCTAGTCAGCTCTACCTAGTTCTTAACGAGTGTCCATACTGGTAATGACCATGTATAAACATGCAGAGTGTGATTAGGTCAGAAAAGTGAAAAGAAAATATATTTTTTAACTTATATGTATGTGGGTATGTATGTATGTATGAAATGCTTATATTATTTTAAGGCAACAGGATGTTCTCTCTAAATATCTTGAGGTAAACAACACAATATTCTATCATCTATGTCAAATGTAGGTTTGTCTGAGATAATTTAGTGAATCTGGTAACTGAGCTTACAGAAACAGAAAACAAGAAATCGAAAGTAGTCACTCGGCCTAAAAGGCCAGAAGGAAGAAGGACCAGAGTGAAAACAACATGAAGTACTTTTAAAAGAATGTGGGGGAAAAAAACAAAACCCTGAAAGTTCTGTATTTCAAATTTCATTGTAATTCCATATAAAATAGAAATATCGTATGTAAATATATGACATATAAACACTATCCCCCATATGTACAAATACACTAAGATTTGATCTGATCACAGAGACTATATCTATATTATTTGTAGCACCACAGCCTTAAAATTATGTTCTTATTCTATTTAGATATTAGAGGCTCACTGAATAAAAACTGCTTGCCCACAACCCCAAACAAGTATATATGTTAAAAAAAGAGAGAAAGAGCTCTGGTAAAATACTTTACCTATACTTTTTTAGTATTGCACTGGCTTTTGACTACAGTTTTGAAGGTCGGACTTTCAGACAAATTTAGTTATTTAATAAGCACAGCTTTAAGAAGTCAATCCCAAACATGATGGCTTGAAACACGTTCTGACTGTTTTGTTATCTGCGGGTGACTGACGGAAGTACCACAGCGCTCGGGTGAAATCAGGAACACCACGAACCTTCGTGAACCAAATACATGACAACTTGCTTTAAATAGAGGAACTGCAAATATTTAAGAGCAGTTAAAATGCTCTACCTGAGGAAGTAAAAATCTAAAGCTATTCTTGCAAGAACTCCTCAGTGTTGTCATAATCATTTTAATTAAATTCTCATTTTTCAGGTGGTCCCTTTAATTGTTTTTTCCTACTTCTTAATGTGTTTTTGTAAAGCCATTTCTTTGCTGCAGCTGTGTGCGATTGGTTTTAATGGTAGCTGCTTCCTTTTTTGCCTTCTGTGAATTACAATTTTAAATGGTTACACATTTTTTTTTTTTTTTTTTTTTTTTTTACTGCCTTCAGCCTCCTTTCATAAGATGTTTAAGGCTGTTGAAGATTTTTGTTTCCCATCTGAAAAACCAAGAATTTGAATAATATTTCATATAGGCCTTTTAGGATCTGCGCTACCTTTTAATACGTAAATGAAAGCATATTTTACAAAGATTAGTTTGTTTTTATTTAACACAACTTCAGTAGGTAAATATGTATCTGTGTTTTATGATAATAGGAACATTAATATTTTTTCCTGAGATTATAATTTTTCTTTTAAAATATAAACTCAATAAATAAGAAAATATGTGATTGCTTTTATGTTGAATCTTATTGTTCTTGAATGAAACACCTATATTTTATTGGGTGACAAGCATTTCTCAATGAAGAACTCACATTTTCAGATCATAAGAATAACCTGAAATGTGAAAAATAAGATTTCATGCTTGAATCTGAATTATCAATGATCACAAAATCCTAACAGTGAGGCTGTCTAGACCTTTCTTAAAATATATTTAAGTAATTAAAACTACCAGATAGTTCAGTTTCACTTTTACCATAATGTAAAAGTAACCGCGCTGCAAACTGTTACTTATACATGACTTATAAAAGTTTTCTTATGAAATCAGTGGCACTTACTTCCTGGGTTATCTCCAACACCACTGCTTTTTCCATTCCAGTACCAGAGCAGAAGGGTCGCATCACGTGATCCTGAGAGAATGTAGCAATTTCCCCCAATATACGACTCAGAACGAGTGAGGCAGGTGACGACATCCCAATGGCCAAACACCACTTGGATCAATTTTCCTGAAAAACGGCCATACAAAAATTTAAAATTGCCATACGAAATATGAACCAAGTTTCCAGTGACCATTTAACTTTTAAGATAACAAAGTCATATTTACTCAGATGCAAATTTTATTAAAAAAAAGTCATCCAGTCCAACCTCAAAGTTTTCTTTGAATATTAATAACAAAAAAAATCAACTGAACAGTGATAATGTTTTTGAAAGGCATATGTTAAAACTATTTCAACTAATAACATTTAAGGGCCATGACACCATATCATTATACAGAGGTATGATACATTACAAATGAATCATGTCTACCAACGAAAGCCAGCCCTGGAGTCCCTTTATTTGGAACCATTTCAATAATTTCTTAAGTTACTCTACATGATTCAAAACAAAATGTAGCTGCCTTTTTAAAAGTACTCTATAATTCAGACTTCGCGATTAAAAACCTGACTGAATTAATAAAGGTAATCCTGTATTTCTTTGTTTTCCTAGTGATCTATAGAAGGACAATCTAAGTTACTTTAAGTTCTGGTTTTTACTAATGGAGGGCATGAACAAAGTTTAGATGAAAGGAAAAATTAATTATGATTGCAATTGGAGCCAGGTCATTCTTTCTTTGCTCAAATTGTCTGAAAGATGAAAATTCCTTGGGAGGTAACAATGAAAGACTAAATTAAGATTATGGCAGCCTATTTAATGGTAATGACTGGGCGCAGTGGGAGGAACCCAGTAAAATTGCAACCTTTCTAGGGCTGCAGACAGTAGTTCACAAAACGATGTGGGAATAGAAGTAAAGTACCCATTTTATAGTCTTTGTCTTTTCAAGTATGGTGTTGATAATTCACACACATACTTATCTCTAAAGGATTAAATATCCAGAGCAGCCCTTCCACTCCATCCCTATAGGTTTTCACTTAATTTTTCCTTTGAAATGTTTACCAGATCTATAAATGAACAGCAGAGAATGCCCATGACATTTTTTCAGTAAGATTTTAAGTGGGGTCACAAAATCATAATTCAAATGTTCAAGAAAAAAAGACCACTAACCTGAAACAACGTTAATATGCCTAAAAAGTTTATGTGTTCAACTGGGAACACATAACCTATTCAAAAGCTTAAGGTCTCATGTGTTGGCATTCAAATGTATTTAACCTTTTGAGAGAATAAAAAAAAGGAAAGAAGTATTTATATATTTTTTTCAATTCTTGATTTTAATAAGTCCCAAACTTACGAGACAGGCTTCAAATTTAGAAATAAAATACTGAAGTACATTTTTTTTTTTTACAAATCAGATGGAAAGTCAAATGCACAGCTCTCACTCTTGCATAGAGTGAGAGTTACTATTACTAGTAACTTTACAATCAGATTCATTTTGATCTCAAATGCAAAGTTTTAATAAAATACATTTTGTTTCCTCTTGTGAATGAACACCACTCAAAGCAGGTGTTTTAACTGCTAAATGTTAAAAGTGTTCATTTCTGAATTTCTTCAATCTTAAATTGACATTAAATCATGTCACCTTAAAAAGTAGGTTTTATCAATAAAGCAGTTTTAAGAATTTCTAGAGTAAAGTGGAAATAAAAATATGAAAAAATGTAATTGTCACATTTCCAATTTATATGGAGAACAAAGTAGAGAAAGTTTAGTGGCAAATGGGTAAGAATTAGATTAGAGACTGGCCTTACAAAAGAGGAGGTAAGTTAGGTATCTAAATGTTTTCTTTTTATGCATTAAAAAAGCGGAAGATTCCAAAAGCAAACTGAGCACACAATATCATGGCCATGTGTTTGATCTGAGTATGTACCTCTGCCTCGTCTACACCTAAGTGCTGAGAGCAGGTAAACCACAGGAGAGATTTCAGTAGGCTATTTACAGTAAGTAGGCTTCTGCAAGAGTTGATGCCCATTAACTCAGCTGGGGCAGGAGTGAGGGTGAGCAGGATAACTTCCACTAAGAACCTGAGGCACTCGGTGCTCACTGCACCAGGGGGATGTGAAAAGCAATCATTCACTTGCTAACTTAAGTTCCAATTCATGTGAGAACAAAGCTGTAAAAATGGGATGGATTCAATAGTGGCAGAATTTTCCAAGATTCATTTGTAAATTCTCAGTAGCTAAGTCATTACAAAGTCAGTGTTAGGAAAATGTATACTCAGTCACGGTGGCTACTTTCTTAACTAACATTCCCCAGTGTTTTCATTTTTGTCCTCAAAGTTATCAGAATAATGTTTTATTCAACAAACATCTACTGAATGCCTCCTAATAAGTATCAATGCTTGGTCTTCTCAAATGTACAGATAGTTACTAAATAGACATGATTCATGGTATTTGCTGTCTATGGGGCAGACAGACATTAAAGACATAAACACAAACATATATATATATATATATATATATATAAAAACATATATACGTACATACACACAATTATAAACAGTGAAAGTATTATAGAAGAAAAGAACCAGGTAGGATTGATGAGAATAATAAGATAGAACAATTTTAGACTGGGCATCAAGGAAAATCAAAATGAGAGTGACATCTAAGTATTTATATCTAAAGGGTTACATGTTTTCATATGAATTAACTTTTATTCTCTACAATTTATATATGTAGGGTTCAACTCTGGAAAACATTCATTTTTTAAGTTTCTTTTTTCCTGTCTGGCAGCCTTCCTTGGCAATATTTGCTATTGCTCTGAGGTTGAGGTTCACTCCTCCTAAATAAATCACAGCATATAAATACCTGCTGCTCTTTTTTGGTAAATTATTTTCTGATAATCTCATAAGTGTTCTTCAACCTTTAGTTTTTGTTTCCTTTAATACCAGTCCGCCTCTCCACACACTAATACCGAATATTACCACGAGCACTAGAATATCCCTTTTTTGACAGAACAAATTTTCTAGTTAATGTTTTATTTGACAGCTTGTGCTACAAATAAAAAAAAAATCAAGCTCAGGACTCTGCACCACTGAATCTAAAATGTGGCCTGAGAATAATTCCCACTGCCAAAGGAAGGCTTTATTTTGCCTCTGCTGTTCTGGTTGTGTCCCGAAAACATGATTTATGATCCAAGAATTTCCTGTTGCAACCATGTTTCTCCCCACCCCACTGCAAATCTAATAAGAGAAGGTTGTTGGGGTTTTTTTTTTGTTTTTTATTTTGGGGGTGGCGGGGGGCGGGCTGATGTGCTAAAATATAACTGAATTCAACACTTGTGATAGCTTTGCCATTATATATTATTGATCATACAGTTTCCCCCTTGCTTCTCTGCAAAACTTAGGAGAAAACATTTAATATTCCTACTGTCATAAAACACAGACATGTATTTACCTACTGATGTTGTGCTAAATAAAACGAGCCTCCATTCGTTTGCATGCTGGATATTAAGAAAGATACTAAGGCTAACAGTTCAGACTTTCTTCACAACGTTTCTGGCAAGTGTAAATATTTTTGTTATATAAGCTAACTGGGCCCCACTGAAATGGAAGAAATGAATTGTAAAATAGGGCTACTTCTTACGAAAAGGTTTTACAAACACACATTTGAAAAAAAAGGAAACAGGCTTTTGGAAAGGTTAACAGGGCAGAGCTATTTCCAAACCACAGCGCTTTCCAAAGCAGCCAATAACTGACAGGCAATACTTGAATACGCAACAGGGCAGGATCAAAAAGGAAGCTCCCTGTGAATTCAGAAGAGCTGGTCCCCACACCCACTCTATCACCATCATCTATATGATTTTCCCCAAGTTTCTTAACCTTCTAAAACCCCAGCAGCATCATCTGAAAAATGGGGATCCTAACACCAGTTCTATCAACAGGATTTTTGTGAGGCCAAAACAATAGCAGGTACGTGAAAGAGTTTTGTCAATTCTAAAGAACTACGTAAATGCAGAATTATTTAAATTATTATATAAAAGTGAAGTCAGCTTTATTTTACCAATTTAATATTCATTGCAGCTTTTAAAAGATCAGGAATGCGAACAAACTCAAAACACCTCAGGTGTCAAAAGCAAAGACTGACATAATAATGTGACTCCACTCCTGTGTCATCCTGGAAGGGGCCACACTATAGAGGTAAGTGAGCGGTTACAAGGGTGTGGGGGTCTGTGAGGACGGTGACTGCCAAGGCGCAGCACAGGCCCTCTGGGGAGCTCGGCTGCTGCATCTACTTGGTGGCGTTGGTTACACAACCACACACTGCAGAACTCAGGGGACTGCAAAGCAAAAGAAATGAATGCGAATGTCTATGTAGATTTAACATTTACAAATGTGTGAAAAACAGTATGTACCATAATAATGTCTAAGAAAATCTTGTGAGCGGATTCAACAATTTTAATCTGGAAGTTTGTGCAGAAAGGGAGCACTATTTGAGGTGAAATAATGCTAAGGTTGTCATTACTGTGATACTGAAAGAGAAGGTGACATTTAAACTTGATTCTTTTTATCAATCCCCGTTGGATCTGTAAAGAATTCTAGAGGAATTTTAGATTCAACAGTAATCAAACCCATAGGCCCAAACATCTAGTAAAAGCTCGACTAGTCATAAAAACGTGAATGATTATTTGGGGGGGTGGGGTGGGAGGTGGGAGGAACCTACAGAATATGTATGCAACTTATAAGAATACTAGATCAAAATTCATGAAGAAAAAAAAATAACAGAATGATGTTTCAGCTTTTAGGGTTTAATCTATCAATGGTACATATTCAAGTATTTTTCTTTATTCTCTCAAGAGCTATTACAATACAATCATCAAAATACACTTAGGACAAACTTGAATAGCTAAGAATAAGCTTTTCAATATACTAAGGTAGGAGCATGGGCTTATTATTATTATGGAAATAATCTTTAAGATTATGATTTACTGAAAAACATTTCATTAGCTAGAAATTTCAATTAAAAAGATTTTCTAATGCTACGCATTTAATCAAGATTATTTATAGATCCTTGTTTTAGTTGAAATAGCTACTTCCATAATATCTATTAATTTCGAATGCATTAATGTCTAATTTTAATTATTTAGTCAACTACATACTTACTATATTTCAACCTCTCGGTTTCTAAAATCCTTTAACAAGACTTTATTCCTCTTTTCAATGTTTCTCAATAGCCTACATACAAACATGTATATACACTTACTGATCGTATTTCCTATAATACTGAGTTGAGCTTGGTTTGTCCCTTAGGGAGATGTATGCAAATGAATATATAGACTGAAACTTTTATATTTTAACAAGAGCTCCTGTCACATATAAAGTCAGTTGTCAGCTACTTTTCTTCATGATGGTGTAGCTTTCAGCAAGATTCTATGTAGAAATGGATGGAGGCATGATATTCACTCCCAAGAATACACTTAATGAGAATTTCCAGTACGGATAAAACCTTTTAAATAAAACAAAAGTGGGAAATTGACCTAAATGTATATGCATTTGCCACAGATTATGCAGATGGCACGTGCATATGGTATGTAAACACCAGGATGTACCTACAGAAAGAGTCATTCATTCTGTAAGCATGAGGTCTGGAAGACACATCTATAAAAATGGCTTCTTAACATGCGGAGGTGAACTTAATAATGAACCGTAGTAGTCGATGTTTTGAAAGGGAAAAATAATGTCTTTTCCTTATTATACACATTTTAGAACTGGTTTCCTTTGAAACGAGGACAATGAGAAAATATTCTGTCTCTCTTGGCTTTCTGTAGTCAATTTCAGCTCACTAATGAAGAAAAGAAGTTACCTGTGTCTGTGGAATAGACTCGAAAACTCTTGTCCCAGAAACCGCAGACGAGAATGTAGCGGTTGTCTGACGTGATGACGAAGCACTGGGAATGGACTTGAATACTTTGGTCTAAAAGGTCAGTGATTTGCCTCCTGTGCATTCCTGTGTTGCTGGCTGTGAACAGAGGAAGAAGGAAAAGAAGGAAAAAGTCAAGTAAATTCACCTGCACAAAGAAATCCTTGAGTCTGTCTCACTGGGGGTTGGAGGTGAGTGGGGAAGAGGTGACACATCTCAGCTAAGAATCTTTGATCTTTCATTTCAAATATAATAGTATTTGATAAGTCAAATAGGAAAACACATCTGATTTTTGAAGAATGTAGGTCGCTAAACTCAACATCTCACTAAGAAATTTTGCCTGGAGGAAAGTAAGAATAACCACACACTACCATTTACAAATAAAAATAACATGCAATCCTCAGACCCTGCTTTCTAGCTCTTGGGCAGGACCAAACTAGATTATAGCCTCCAGATTGCATCACGGTTAGGTCTGTGCTTCTGACAATCTCATTACATCTATTGTCATGAGAACGGATTCATGTTGTGACAATCTATTACTGTTAACTTTTTGTCACAAGGAAGAGACATTAGAATTTAAATGTCATACATTTGAGATACTGTAGCAGCCTGTAGCATTTTGGCCTTAACAAGTCTTTAATTTGACTAGATGTGAACTTCTCTTTCCTGTTTACAGCGGCACTTGCATGTATGGAAAGGGTAGGATGACTGTTTATTAAAGATGCTTGTAATTGAAAAAAATCAATGTACAGCAACTGCCATTCTTACTCCTTGTAAGAAATAAACACGACAATCTGGCAGTGTGTCTTCCAAGCATTCAGAAGTGGGGTCTGTGCCAAGGTGCAAGGTCACACATGGGAGGACACCAAGCACATGGGAAGAGTAAATTCCTCTAGAAATAAACTAGCAAGTATTTCATTATCAGAAAAGTGATTTTCACTGAGATAACTCTTTTTGGGGGGGGCATTATGAGGCCAATGAAATAGAAAGCTTAGTTTCTAGTGATCTCAGGGTTATTTCACTACTAAATTTTCCATACAAATAATGGTGCTTATACTGCTAAAGAAACCTGAGTGTACTAGAAATCAGAACAAACTTTCTGCATCTGAGTATTACAATCTTTGTACCATGTTGAGTTAAAAAAAATAGTATTAATGCATTTTTGCTTTATTTCCCCCCTCAAACTAAAGGTACAGGCAGAAATGAAGGCACATAGACAGGCAGGAAGAGAGAGGAGGAAGGAGCACCTGATTCTATTTGTATTTACTTTTTCACACTGGTTGTTCCCTGGGCTCCTGGTATTGAACCAGGGACCTTGGGATGTAAGAAGGACTGCTCCCAGGGTGTACTAAACCACTAGGTCACCAGGGCACATGCCTCTAAATTCATTCTTGATAAAATACAAAATAGAAATATGTCTATATTATTTTCATTGTATGTAAAAACCTAGTTCATATGGCCGATTTTTGCAGGAGGCTCACAGTAATACAAAAGGAAAAAATGTTCAAATACTCTGCCAGTGCTATGTGGAGCACCCTGAGGATGCAGAGAAATAAAATATCCCCTGCTCTCAGTTATGCAGCAAACATAGATGTGAAATATTGCGAAATTCTGGTAGTATCTGCCTACACAATTTAACCATGTATGATTATTAGGTAACTGTTTGATAATAGGCGTCACATACTTTGGCAGGGGCGGGGGGTTAATGGGCTAGAAAGTGATAGCAGCAGTAAAAAGAAGAGAATTCTAGGATTATTTTTCACCTCTTTCCAAACAAAGAGAAGCTGCTGGCAAACGAGAAGGCATCGTGGTTTTTTATCACAGAGAGACACGTAGGTGCACTGCAGTGAAGCTGTATGACACAACTGAGTTGTTCTAAGACACCCAGCCATTAACGGTCTGCAGAACTCTCTCTCCACATTACTGCAGGACTTCATTGCATGTGAAGATTGTGGGGTTTTATTTTAAAGGGAAGGTGCAGGCAGGAAGGAAGACAAATAGGCGGGCAGGAAGAGAGAGGAGGAAGAAGCATCTTCATTTTTATTTATTTTTCAGTTGTTCATACTGGTTATTTCCCTCTGGGCCTGGGACTCAAAACCAGGGGTATGTGGGTTGCTCCTTTGGAGGCAATTGATCTAACCGTTGCTCAACTAGGGTGTGCCTCCATGAGAAAATTGTAAATAATAAATATTTGGTTAGTGTTTATATGCTTTTCCTCCTATGATATAAACTTTTATTATTTTTTTTGGTGTGATTTCTTGGGGTGGCACCTAGCTCAGCAGATCTGGGCATATGCCAAATTTTGAACTGAGCCACCATAAAGACCCACGGGCAAGGACGGATGCCCTTAAACATTTAGGTGAACTCTTCCTTGCAGCAGTGTTCACTTGTAATTGAATTTGCAACGTGCCCGCCTCTCTACTCCTCATCTACCCATCTCAGATAACCTATCTCACAACGGCCTTTGATCTCATTACTTTTTCTAGTAAACCTTCTGAGATTCAGTATTAAATGTATTTTTACTTAATGAACACGTTTAATAAAATTTATAACTTGTAAGTATGTGTTAATATTTGTAATAATGCAATGGAGCATCATTTTTCAGTGAAAATTAGGTATTTTGTCTAGGTAAGCAGTCTTCAAACTGGGGTATATATGGGTTTGGGGGAGGTGGAATCGGATTTCCCGAGAGATACAAAGCACACAGATGGTTTTAAGGGGATCAGTTTCTACTTGAACTTTCATGTGCTTTTTTACTTGAAATAGATGTGTGTGATAACTCTCTAGTGAGTTTCCCTTTCTTACCTCCTCTTTTGCACACTTTTCTTCCACTAGGTAAATAGAAGCATATTTCCTTCCTTCCCAGAATCTTACTATGGTGCTTAACCTCAGAGTACAGAAATCCCTTGAAAGTCAAATAAAAGGAAGGAGACTCTAATGCTGTTAATTGATAGAGCATTAAAAATAAGTTTCAATGATCAAGGTTAAAATGAACATTTACTGATAAAACAGAAAAATAATTCTTAATCATCGATAACTATATGAATTTTATCACTAAATCAGCAAGAGTTCAAAGGTTTGAGTGATGTTAAAACAATGTCTCTTTCCTTTCCTATTTTCTTAGGTGAGTAATGTTCCTCAAAGCATCCATCTATAGAAAACAAAAAAGTAGGACACAACTGTTGACAAATCCTATTTCATTCAATAACAAATATTGTTCATCTATGAATACATGGACTAATTAGAGAGAAAAGCCCCATCAATTTTACAGATATATTTAAAAAAAATATACAGATATATTAAAAAAAAAAAGTGTTAGGTTGTTCAATGAATGTTTTAAAAACAAAAAATGCTGCCTATCAAATTCACTTTAATTTTCCAATTCCCTAGGATATATTTAAACTTTTAAATGCTATGCCAGAAATATACTCTTTCCAACTATTTAAACTGGTGATGAAAACTTTTAGATGTCAACTTAAAAATGTGAGAGAAGGTACATGGTTTAAATTATTCCTTCAGGGGATATAGTGAGCAAATAATCTGATGCCCAGCGATCCAGAGCAGGGCAGAAAACTATGGCCCACAGGCCAAATCTGACCCAGTCCAGGTCTTGTGCATAAAGTTTTATTGGAACACAGAACACAGCAGAGCCTACTTGTTAATACACTGTATGGCTGCAAATATTTTATTAGCGGACCGTTTATCAAAAATGCTTACCCAGGTCTGATCTAAATTTCTGGATTCATTTAATTAGACTTTATACTACAGGATAGTCACTGCCAAATTGAAGGCAAACAATGAGTGTATACTTCAGAAATAATGCTTTAAATGACTGAGCAAATGGGCTTTACTATTTTCCTGACTTTTAAAATCTTACCCAAGCGAGCATTTAATTTTTTTTTATATATATGGCGAATCATATCTACTCAAAGCAAAACAAGATTTAGGAACCAGAATAGTATTTATTCTTCATACAGAGAGTTACTTCTTAGACAGGGAAATGAAACATGAATTAGTTGGTGAGTTTAGTCATCCTGATCATCTGTAAAGGGTAGTTGCTTAGCTCTCTACTGAACCAATGGTTTTAAAAACAAACAAAGTGACACACATCAGGAATATGACCTGGATCTCAAAATAATAAATCAACTTATTCATACGTTTTATTTCAAAATTCTAACAAACTTATCTGTGCCAGGGAAATCTGTCAAAATTACAAGCTAGACAAACAGGCCTGTAACATAAACCTACACTAAGGAATTAAGTTTTTTATTCTAAAGGTTATTCAGTAGCATCTTTAATACCAGGTTTAAAGCTTAGTGAAGCCACATTTGAAATCCTCTCCCATAAGGATGAAAAACACTAGACTGGGGATTTCAACTAACCTACTCAAAAAGTACAACAGCAATGAAATATTCTCGGTCATCTGCTGTAGATGCTACCCTCGTGCCAACAGTTCTTTCTCCCTCCTTACCCATGGTCTCCTCCCTTTTCTCTCCCCATCCCCCTCCCGCCCCTCTGAACAAATTTAACCTCCAATGGCAATTTATTGGGTTGTAGGGCCCTAGGAAAATGAGTACAAATATCTTAACACTGCCAATGGCTGGCAACATATTTCAACTTTGAAACTGCTCTGCAATTGCACATTAATCCCTTCAGACCGAACAGAGGGTCCAGGAAGAAAGGATTGATCTCCTTTAATGATGAAACCCAGGCACTCCAGTTTTATTTTTCACAACACAGTGCCACTAAGAACCCCACTGTTATTATGAAAATTTCCCTAGCAAAGGAGCTCCAGCACATTACCAGCGCACCAATTCATCATAACGCGCCTCGCTCCTGCTCATCAACAAGTCTGAGTGATGAAAAGATCCAATATTATCCTGACAGTACTTCATGTGCATTCTCAATCACACATTATTACAGCATCCATATTAATTTTCAGTGACATGCGTCCTAGGCCTGTTCAAATTAGGCAAACCAAGGAGGGGGAGTTGATGAAATACCAGCATAGCCACAGCTCATTGCATTCCAATTTGCATGCAAATGGTTTATCAGGAAAATTCCATTCCCAGCAACCAGCAAGTGAAAAACAACTGTAATCTACACTTCAGGGCCACCATACAGAGCTTAATGAATCGCAAAGAGAGGAGGAAGTGACAGACCTATGAGAGGATCGATTTCCACTGGCAGCTGGTATGGCTGGTCCTGTACAGCACCTTGATGAGCTGGAATTCACAAAAGATTAAAAAAAAAAAAAAGCATTATTACTCATATACTAAACTATATAAAGATGCAGACGTCAAATCTTCTGTAGAATCGTTTCCCACTCCCAAATCTCTCCTACAGTTTTGTGAAATTTAAAGAAAAAAAAAAAAAAAATCCAGGTGCCTGGGCGGTTAGCTTATTACACATTTATCTGAGATCAGTGCTGCTCTGAACATGTGCCGCCAGCGGAGGCTCCAGTTCTAGGCCATAAGCTACAGCAGATGCTTGACTGGCAGCCTTTGAGGCAGCAACAAAACAAAATTAAGTGGTAAAGCGCGCTGAAAACAAAATGTGACAACCATCTGCTGACTGTAGCAAATACTATTTTTTTTTTGTTACTTCTTAAAAAGGCAGCTTTGAGTGCTGCAGCACAAAGGATCCACAAAAACGTCAATTTATGATGGAGAAAGGGAAAGCTCGAAGTCAGGGAACGTTTAATGTTTCATCCATCACTTAGAATCAATCAATTGAAAGTTTGAATAAAAACAAAGCAAGCTCTCCACAGATAAATGTTTTCGTTAAATGCATTTGGCTGAAATATTTTCTGAAAGATTGGATTGAGGTTTTTGAAAAAAAAGTTTTTATTAATATTTAATATTTCCATGGTTTCAGTTTAAAAATACTCTGAGAGGCAAATGAGTAACAAATCCATCTCGACTAAGAATAGGTGGTTGGATGCTCAAAATGGCTCTAAGGGTTCCAGCATATTCTGTCATCGAAAAGGGACTTTGCAGGCCATTTCCCGCGAGGGCGGCTGATTTTAGGGGGGTGCACTAGGAAGCAGGGGCTACCATGGCCTGCTAACAACCTTAGGCAGATTGAAAACCAGAAAATGAAGGGTTAGGTGTAGATATCTTCTCAGCTTTATAATTCTGAGAGCCTAATTCTGGATCCTTTTCCAAATTATTTCCCTCTAACTGCCTCAGTCATTCATCACCATCTGCCTTTCGCAGGTACAGGAGCACTTCAACCACTGCTGGTTGGTGTAAGAGCTCTGCTTAATACCACCAGATCCTAGGGCATCTTCCTGTCTGTCCTTGAAGGGCTGAAAATAAAAATGGGGTACATTCCAATGAATTTATAAGATGATTTTTCAATTTATGACATCATTTACCCGTTTATACATACCAACTCTTTAAGGATGTTTAGAAGATCATTAGTTATGATGTAAGCTTACATGAGAGTATAATATCAGCACTAAATATGACAGTTGACTGTGTATAAGGAATTAAAGTAGCTGCATAAAGGACGTCAGAGAATCTATTCTTTTTTTTTTTACTGAAGGTGCTATTTTTGGATTATAGGCTCTGTCAGCAAAGAAATTACAGGATACACAGAAGAAAGGGTCAAAGGAAAGGCACAGAGCCCCTGGAATCCCCAGGAGTACCACGTACTTCCGTTAATACCAGTGGCGAGCAATGCTAAACCTTGAGGATTTGTCTGCGCCTCTGAGAATCTGGGATCACGGAAACACTGAAAGCAAACTGTCAGGGAAAGAAGTCTACTTCAACCACCCCTCAAGTGCTTGTTCTGCCACTGACTGGGGTTAGGACTCCGGGCAAGTTACATAGCCTCTGTTTTCGTTTCCTGAAGGGGAACATGGGTCAAGTTGAACCATATGAAATTGCCAATACCTGACATTTTGACTTATAAAAATGGCAATTTCGCATCGTTCAAGCTAATATGGCACCTTACATTCAAGGCTTTTGAGAGGATACACATACTATCACTAAATAGTATTTGGAACCTAGAAAATATCTATCCACATTAGCTGTTCCTTTGGAGATTCTGCAAGGTCTTTTGAATAAGAAGAAAAGATAGAGATAGTTTTTCTTTAAACCAGGAACCACACACTACTGAAAATGATGACAGGAGCTGGTTTTCTAATGAACAAGCAATGGCAGTCATAAATTCTCAGGAAAGAACCAGAATGCAAACTTAAAAAAAAAAAAAAAAAACAAACCTGAGTAACATGAATTTGATGTTCACTGAAGAAAAAAATGATAGGGATTTTTGACATTTGCTTTAAATCAAAGCATTACTGACAGGTAAAAATAGCACAAGATAGGATGAGAAATCAGTTTTATGTAAATATACCTAAAATGAGGTACATATTTAATATAAATGGATGCTTATCTTTTGTGGCGAAGTATAACTCAGAATCGGAGGTCACACTGCAGAAAGATAACCACCATTGTATTCCTATGTGCTGTCATATTTTACATTTATCTGCTGAAGAGTTGCTGTGACAAAATCCACTCGTGATACAATATGGACACAAAGAAGGCTCCCTGGAGAGTTACAGGTAAAGGGCTGGCAGAGCATATGCAGTCCCCCAAGCTCTTTCCTCATAGAAAGGGGAGCTAGAGATGGGGACAGTTGGAGGCACCCTCAGTGGTACTCCAGCAGAGGGACACTGTCCCTTAATCATTCTGCACATCAACAGCAAAACTGGAATGAGGGGAAAGAACACCTGACAACCAAGCAAAGGAAGCAAACTTTATAGTCAGGGAAGTCAGCTTGCTTCAAAGCGGGAGTGCCAGGATCTGGTCTTCACCAGCTTAGGGAGTGTGTTTAACAACTTGCATGTCAGCTGGGGTGCTGGCAGCAATCCTGTCTAGTTAGCTCAGTTCCTGCTGAGCAGGCTCTGTGTGAGGTGACAGAGGAGACACAGCGGGGAGAGTGATCAGAGTGATCAGGGCTTTTTAGCAGTTGAAAAAGTTTCTCTGTCCTTACACATGCTGTCACTCTGTTTAAACTGGAGAAGTTCTGAGAGCTGCCACAAACAGTCACCCGGGATAAGTATCATCCGTGGTGGCCCTAATGTTGCACATACTGACGCTCTGGCCAAGCTCTAAGGGTAACACAGAGCAAGGAAATCATCTAGTGAATTTGACAGAACATGCCCTCCAGTATGTTTTCCTTCTAATGAGTGGTAGAGAATCCAAAAGACACATTTCTTAAACAAATGATAATCTTCAGTTCCAAAATGTCATTTTACATACACACATGTCTATAAGTAAGTTCACTAGAAGAGAAAGGAATAAAATAATCTGATACTAGAGAGGTTGATAAACCTGCCTTGAATTTTACCTTCTTCACTGTTTTCTGAAATCTAGTCTCTATTATGTTGTGCTTGGGTTCCCTTTTCATTTTCTTCTTTGATTTTTTTCTATTTACATTTTGATATTACCATGGGGTTTACATTTAAGTTTCTATGTGTATAACCTTTTTTAGACTTGTAAGCAAATTAGTGTTGCTTCTAGGTATTTTATTTTATGGAAATTCTTTTAGTATTCCTTGTAATGCCGGTTTAGTTGTGATAAATTATTTTTTAACTTCTGTTTGCCTTTAACATTCTTTATCACACCTACAATTCTAAGTGATAATGTAGCAGGGTAGAGTATTCTTGGTTGGAAATCCTTTTCTTTCTTTTTAAAACTGATTTTATTTGAAGGAACACTGCATTATAACATTAACTAGATTTAAGGTATAGGTTGGAAATCCTTTTCTTTCAACACTTTGAATATACTATGCCATTCCCTTCTGACCTGTTAAGTTACTGCTGAGGAATATTCAGTCTTATGGGGGAAATCCCTCCTCTGTAACGGTTTTCTTTAGATGCTTTTAGGAATCTCTCTCTTTATCTTTCATTTTTGTCATTAATGATAATGTGTCTTGGGGGTATCTCTGTTTGGGTTTCTTTAGTTTGGAAGTCTCAGAACTTCCTGGATCTAAAAGTCCTTACCTTCTCCAGATTAGGAAAATTCTCAGCTATTATTTCTTAAATAAGTTTTCAACAACTTCCCCTCTCTCTCTTACTTCTGAGGTCCCTACAATGCAAATGCTCTTCCTCTTAAGTCTTGTATGCTCTCTTCATTTCTTTTTTCTTTTCTTTTTTTTTTTCTTTGCTAGTCTGCTGGCTGCTTTTGACTGCCTGATCTTAGAGTTTACAGATTCAACTGAATGCTTCTTCCAGTCTACTGTTGAGTCGATTTATTGTGTTTTTAATTCAACAATTGTGTTCTTAGCTCTAGGAATTCAGTTTGTGATTGCCTCATATTTTCTATATCTTTGTTGCAGTTGTCTTTTTGTTCATCCATTGTCCTTATTTCAATAAACATCATTAAAGCTATTACTTTAAAGTCTTCAGGAAGTTTACTTAATTCTGTCGCATTCAGGTTTTTCCTTGTGGTTTGGTTTTGTTTTAATTAGGCATGATTATCTTTATTCTATTTGGTACTCTTTATTTCTATGGTTTAGGCTAAATTACTTTCCTTGCCTGCCCTAATCTAATTGTCTTGTGTTAGGCTATCAAGTTGTAGAGTACAGACCTGCGGTGTTGGCCAGGAATCCTGGGTTTTCCATTGTCCTGTACTCTGCATTATTCAGAATTGTTGGAGTTCTAGAGTCAGTACTGCATTGTGGCCCTGGAGTCCAGCCTTCAGGATTAGAGTCAGGGCAGCAAATGTAGATATTTCCCCTGAAGTCACAGGCATAAAGAGCAAGGCACAAGGAGGAAGGCCTAGGAGGCGTGGGCCAAGTCATAAGCAGGCCACAGTTCCCACGGAGGTCACTGGTGAGATGGAGCTGGTTGAGACAAAGCACACTCCCCTGCAAAAGTCTCTCAGTCCTCTAGATGGGCAGCAGTTCCAGCAGGGAGCCACATAAAACAAGTCTGGGGCCTGTGGATAGGAGCTCCAGCATGTAGCAGGCAGATATGCAAAGCTGTTCAGCAGTAGTGCCAAGTGGATGAAAACCTGCTGGAATCCTTCTAATGATTTTCCTTGAGAGCTGCAGAACTCTGTTTGCAGGAAATCATCCAGTTCCCTGCACCAGCATTGCAACCCAGCTGTCTGTTCCTACCCAGGGGAGGGAGGAGGTGGCTGCCCTGCAGCCCAGAGAACTGTGACTGTGAGCACAAGCTGCCTTGCACCACAGGTGCGTGAATGGCATGCAGCAGGGTATTTGCCCTCAGGGTCTCACTGCAATATGGAGCCTCCAATGTCACAGAGACAAAAAGAGTGCCTGGTGCCCAGCAGCAGGAGTATCATCTTGGCTCACAGGGAGTCTATCCCTCTTTCTTATTCCCTACCTGAAGATTTTAGTTCAACAAATGAAACCTCTGCAGCCCGGTCTGTGCACACTTTATCAGCTCCCTGTGCTCTCTGTCCTGTGTTCTTTACTCCCCCAGAGGCCTGCTGCTTGCCAGAGAAAAACCCTTGTACTTCAAGTTAGACTGTCTGCACTTGCAAGTCACCTCCCAGGTGTGGGGCACTGCTGAGGGACAAGTCCTTTTGTCCTGGAAGAGTCTTATCACGGGTCCCTCCGACAGACCCCAGGGTCTTGGTACTGGGTAGCTTTCATGCCAAGTCTGATGTGCTGCTTCTAAATTTACAAAGACATGTGTACCTTCTCTTTGTGGATATGCTGGCTCTTACTTTCCCCTGTAAAGGCTGTAGTTGTTAAATGGATGCAGTTTTATTGTGTCTGTGGGGAGGAGGTGACCTCTAGATCTTCATACCCTGCCATCCTGCAACATGCCTGAAATCTACTCTCTAACCAAATATCGGTATTCATCTCATTCCTCATGGCCAGGAAAATGGCTATTTTTAATAATTCTAATTCTTTGTGATGTGTAACCTCAATGATTGTAGTGACTGCACCAAGTTTTTGTTTCAATATCAATTATTTTCTATTGCATTCTAAATGCTCCTGTATTTAATTTGGCATATTAAAGAATTTATATTTTGCAAACATTTCATGTATTTTAATGGTCAGTACTTTACGCACACTCTACATTTAATAAGTTAAGACTATTAAAATCTATCCTTTAAATTTTTATTGAAAACAATGACTTGGGGGGACAAGCCTATAATCTCTAGGACTTTAAAAGATTTCCCTTCTAATTTTTTTTTCCAAAACCAGTGGCCAAAAAGAGAAGTGCTAAATCCAGATCCCAAATTCCTGTTCTAATGAGAGGCAATAAATCACAGGAGGGGTGATCATAAAATCTGAGTCAGAAAACTTGGGTCCAAACCTGGCTCTGCCTCCAACTGGCTGTGTCATTGCTGACTAAGGCAGCTCCTGGGGCTCAGGCTCTTCACTGGTGAGATGGGGCTGGACTAGAGCACTCACATCTCTTCACATTTTGATGGCTCATGATTCTAGTGATTATCTCATCATCTTGCTGTTAGTTTCTATAACTAGTCAGTGCTTACAGAAGAAGAAAATGTACTTGTAGGTCTGTAGTATTTTGGCTGTGTAATTTGATTTTTTTCTAACATTCACAACAAATCCTACCATGTCATGCACAAAAAGGCACATAGTAGATAACTGATTGTGTTTATAGAGCAAATGAAGGAAGTGGGAAAAGGAGGAACAATGGATAAATATATGCTACTTAAGTACACAAGATAGAATGTTATTAAAATATTATATTAGAAACAATATTCATGTCCAAGGAATAAAGAAACAGCACCAGATGCCTGAGAATAGTTTTAACATTTGCATAATATACCTCAGACTTAAATTCTTTGAAACTATTAAGCATTTTGATTCAGACTGATGCTTGAAAATTAAAAGGCTTCCATTTTGAGCTTTAATATTTAAGCGCATATCATAATATCTTTATTACTGTACCTTATAACAATATTTCTTTACTTACCAGGAAGGTTGTGCCACTTGTTCACAGCAAATAGCCTGTTAGCAGTGACTGTGATCACAGCAGGAGTCGTCAACCCAGGCTGGGTGTTGGCTGCCACATGAGTGACAGGGGAGTTCGAGGGGAACTTCAGGACCATGATAACGTCCTGCTGGGCTTGGTCTGTGAACATCAACGGACTCTGCAGGAGGAGATACTGTTGAGTGGGCATGACAAGACCCAAAGATACAAGGAAAAGACAAAGAAAGACGAGAGGGTGCAGGAAAAGAAGAGGAAGATCATATTAACACAGATTTCAAGTGGAGCACAGTGAGCAAAAAGGCTTCTAGAAACAGCAATTAGGGTTTGCTTGATTTTCATTATGTCATGAAGTTGAATTTTTTGGTGATTGAGTAGAAAACATGAACAGAAGAAATGTATTAAAAAAATCCATAAATCTTATTAGCTACCTTTCCCACTTCACTCTTATGAAGAACTAAAAGAATGGCTTGATTTTGATTCTAAATAGGAAAAGTATAAAAGGGTTGCACTTAGCCATTTCAGTTGCTATTGTTTGTCCAGTGGGAAAGAGGGGGAGGGAGGGAGCGGGGGAGGGAGAGGGAGAGACAGAGAGACAGAGAGAGAGAGAGAGAGAGAGAGAGAGAGAGAGAGAGAGAGAGAGAGAATAGGCAATAGGCACAAAAGCAAGCCAAGATAATTTGCAAAGATCATCAAAGTTGTGTTGAGTCAGCATGAAGAGTCTGACAAATAATGAAAATATTGTTTATAAACAAGTTACACAACATGCATGTATTATTATGATAAATAACTTTTGAACATAATACACCAACTTAATTATAAAGGTGTTTCAAAGCAATGCATAATTGAATGTACTTGTAAAAATAATACATTTATATAATGTACCAAGTCATAAACACTGCCTATTATAATGTAAATGCCAATGCTTCTGCTGTAGCTAAGCATAGAGAAACCTAGATGCCCCTCTGCTTTTAGTTAAAAAAAAGCACAAGACTTTTGATTTCTCCTTTGAAATGCAGAAAGTAATTGAAAAATGTAAAAAACAAAAAACAAAACTCCACCTCTATTCTAATAACTAGCAACAAAATAAATCTTGAAGACTACCAAGGATTTAGAACATTTCTACAACCCATATGTCATAATCCAGGACATATATAACACGATTCTGATTTACTGGCTTTATTTATACTTTGCGGTCGTGGGCTATCACACAGTAATTGCACTGCACATTTTCAGTAATTCTCTTCTCCCGTGTCTATTTTCTAATAGCTGATTAGTATCATTCAAAATTGAAACCCTTTGATGAAGAGCTTCTGGCTGCCTTCTGACTGCCGTACTTCAAAACACCAGGGACATGAAATGTGTGCGCACGTATATTTAACACGGATTTATTCAGAACGGCTAATAAAAAATTAAATACATTTGCATTTTTATTATCAGTCCTTTTAAAAAAGTTATTAAGAGTACTTAGAAAAGCATATTGCATTAAGAATTCCTATTTGCACTCTTTGCATAAAGGTGTAAATAAAGGCAACTAATAAGGTACCCAGACACCCTTCTGAGCAAGTGGCTAAGAGCCAATCAATATTATGAGTTAATCCTCCCTGGATGCTCATTCAATTAAAGGTGTCAGTAATGCCTCATCTGATGTGGCCTCAATTAAATCCAACTATCTGATGGTGTGAAAACACAGGGGGATAGAGCAACAGCGGCAAAACCAGACAAATAGGCAGCCTTCGCGCGCCTGCTAATTACCACACCTGGTATATATTATGGCTCCTGCACGTAACGCAGCGCAAGGTGCTTTACTTTCTGCTCTACTCGTATGTGTCTGTGCGGGCATGTGTGTGTCTGTGTGGGCATGTGTGTGTCTGTGCGTGTGTGTGGGTGTGTCTGTGCACGCCTGTGTGTGTCTGTGTCTGTGCGCGTCTCTGTGTCTGTGCGGGCATGTGTGTGTGTGTGTGTGTCTGTGCACACCTGTGTGTGTCTGTGTCTGTGCGTGCGTGTCTGTGTGTGTCTCTGTGTCTGTGCAGGCATGTGTGTGTCTGTGCGTGTGTGTGGGTGTGTCTGTGAGCGTCTCTGTGTCTGTGCGTGCGTGTCTGTGTGTCTGTGCGCGTCTCTGTGCAGGCATGTGTGTGTCTGTGTGCGTCTGTGTGTGTGTGAGTGTGTGTTGGGTGTATTGTTGGTGGGTGGGAGAACTCATCTGAATGTTAATAAAAAGCAATTAATATAATCCTTGATTTTAAACCCTCTGATATCAGTAAGGAATGTCAGTCATACGGAGAAGCCTTTATCCAGGTCTAAGGAATTCTGTGAAACTGGGTAAAAATGAGAAACGAGCGACAACAAACCAAATATCCTAAAAGCTAGCATTGAGGCACTCCTGGGAAATGGAAATGAATGTTATTTCAGAGTACCAAATCTTATTTTTCCATTTTGTGGTTTTAAAAAAATAGTTACTAAAAGTCAATTTAAAAGCTGAGAAAATCAGATTATATCATGCATTGTAAAGTCACACTGAAAGGAAGTTCATACACATTTTCGAGCTTAACCACTCATACTATAAATACAAATTGACTAAAATGGAATCATTTCAATGTTTATACCTTTAAAAAGGGTGTAGAAAGACTGTCTTGCTGGCAAAGTGAGTCTAGAGCGCTAATTCTTAGCAAGGACAAGCCACTGGGCACAGGGAGCCGCAGACACCATGTCCAGAATGCCACTGCACTCTGACAGCAAGCTGTCCGTCAGCCTGGCCCTCCACACTCCATCTGACTAGCGCTTCCACGGCAGGCGAGTGGCAGGAACACTCCGGGGCGCTTGCTCCCCTAGTATCCTGGCTATCAAGTGTGGAATGAGGAGCACCAGTAAAAGCATACCCCAGCCTGCGAGCCAGTCTGCAGTAGCTGCGGATGAAGACAAAACTGGGAAAATGGGGGAGAGAAACAGTCCTCGCCTCACCTGGGCACCTCTGTAAGCCATGCCCAGGTAGAAGCAGGGACCACTCGCCACATTTCACTCATTTTCCCAGATTCAGTGCACACTGGTTGCCAACTCTGGCTTCGTTCTAACATGCCTTTCGTTCCCATTCCCATGTGTAAGAGAAAAGATGCGATTTGCACACGTCTCAAACGAGGTTTGGGTATTCTACTCAGAGACCAGTGACGGGAAAGACAGTCTCCTCTCCGCAGCTGATCTTGTGCCTCCACCAGGGGCAGACAGTGAAGCTGCTCTGCCTCCATGAACCAGTAATCCTTTCGCCACGGAGGGAGGGGACTCCCTCACTGCCTCAGTGACCAGAGCAGTGCAGTGACCCAGGGAGAAAGTCAATAATAGACAGTGGAGGAGCCCCCATTAACCAGCACCAGGACAGCCTGCATCTCACTGACAAGCTATTACTAAAACTAATTCCAAAGCCCAAACATAAATCACTCTTACTGTTTTTATGGCATTATCTTCCATTGTTCCGGCTAAATGTTTGCTTTTCATGTCGTTTCCTGCTTACTAACGCTACCTTTTATATTCAGGTAAATCTGATTTTACCTGTTTAAAAACACTCAGGGGAAAAGTGATGTAAATAGGTTTTTAAATGCTTGTAGCTGTTTATGATGGTCAAGTCACAGAACTAGGGAAAAAAAGGGGGGCGGGGGAAAGGCTTAGAAGAAGAAAGAAGATGACAAAGGGGGGAAAGGAGAAAGAGACAAACAAGAAAGAAACCTGAGGTGGGAGGGGTCACCCCTCTAGTCCTTTCCTCTCACTGCCTCCCCAGTATCTGTCAAAATTCTACCATCCCTAAGCCACAACATGGAATTAGTCTGTCTACAATTATTCATTATATTCATGGAAATGGATCTTATATTTGCTTTTCTTGCTTTAAAATAGCAACGAGCAACCTGTTTTATTGGGAGACAATTCAAGGGAAAACTCTATAATCTGTTCTTTGACAAAATTACTTTTATGGTATAATTCAGTATTTGTTTACTGTGCTGAATACTTTCAATCAGTGAGACATTTCCCCCTGAAACTTTAGGAGCTGTACAAGTGCAACAGCCACATTGTCTGCAGCTCCTGTCTCTTTCCCTGATTCTGACTCTGGCCTGGCCTTTGACTTGCTTTGACCAAGAGAACATGGTGTAAGTAATGCTGTGTGAGCTCAAAAGTCAAGAAGTCTTGCAGAAGTTGGAAGGCTGCTCCTGCCGAGGGAATGGCCTGGCCTAACTTTCTGGATGATGCAAGACCACATGGAAAAAGAGGCCTGGCCAGCTCAGTCCACCTGGCGGGAGAGCATCAGTGAGCCAGACAAAAGACATCCCATCCCAAACCTTCAGAATTACAAGAATCACAGAATCACAGTTGTAGGAATGAAGCTTTGTGTGGTTTGGTACACAACCCATCATTATTTTCTCCCTGACCCTCATACATATATTAGAATCAGTTTTAAAATTCCCAAATGGAAAATTAAAATAAAATCACTGGATATAAAGAATAAACATAATAGTGAAATTGATCTAGAAATTCAGAGGATCAAACCACAAAACTTATCCATCTCGTGTCTGCAGTGACTTTATCCTACCGTGACTGTAGATGACAATTGTGGACCCTTCAATTCTGCAACACGGGACATGAACGATGAAACACAGAGCACTGGAACAAGGTCTGCCTAGGACTCCAGGAGCACAGGCACTGACATCAGTCGGTCATTAGCGGGTGAGCACTGGAGGAACTCAAGTACACGAGGGACTGCAGGGAAAGTTTGCATGGTCTCAAAGAGAGGCGAGGAGTGAGAAGAGCAGGAGCACTTACCACTTGCATGGCAGAGCCTCTGGGAGGATGGGGCTCTATGAGTAGTTGAGAAGGCGTCTGTCCAAAACTCCGGATTTGCGCTTCGACAGCCTGAAAAAGGCAGGGGCAAGTGGAAGGTTAAGAGGTGCTAATGACAGGCAATAGAGCCACAACCACCACCTGAAAATGTCACTCCATCCTTCTGGCTTGTGTCATGCCAAAAGTGAACCGTGTTTTCACAGTGGAGCTAAGCACCTGGCAAGCGCAGCGAGAGTGAGGTCACCCTTTAGAACCACGGACGTGGCTCCTATAAAACCCTGCAAAACCTTCTCATCTTGCGCAGTGATGTGAAGCAGAAACTGGCTATTACAATCAGAAATTGTCCTTTCTGCCTTCACCATTCTTCTCCTGCAGTTTTTTGCTTTGCTTGCATCATCCCTGATGACCAAAGCTAATCTTTTACAGAAAACCTCTTGCTTCTTTGATTATGAGCCCCATTTCATCCTGGGAAGTCAAAAGGAGGGAAAAAGGAAAGCAGAGCCTATGAACATGGCTTGATGCTATTACTTTGGCCACAGGAAGAGCTTTATTGTTGAGTCTCTTTGAACGTAGGTGGCTTGACAACAAAGTCAAAGCCATATGGTGCTTCCAAGTGCAAGACAGTTACACCAGGGACTAACTCGTTGTCAGAAACAGGCCTGTGTGCCCTGTTCCAAAGACGTGTGCGGTGCCCTTTGCAAGGCGTTCCCCTGTCTACTAACACAGATGCTCACTTCTCAGTCGCCACGAACTCCCTCCTCAACCACCAAATGCCAGCAGCTACACCAGCTGTAATTATTTTATTTGTCTACTTGTTTATGCCTGTCCCTCCCCACTAAAATACAAGATCCAATCATGAGAGGAAGGACTTCACTATTCTCTGTACCTCAAATGTGGTTCATGAAGGAGCAAATGCTGTAAAATATGTGTGAGAGAAAGAAGGGATTCGACACCCCCACCAACAATCAGTATCTTAACTTCCAGGCTAAATGGATGAAGAAAATCTCTCTAATCCATGAGAAAATACACATTCATCACATTATTTTTTAATCCCTAAGAAATCAAGTCTTTTAATTTTTTTAAGCTCTGCAGGACCATAGGCCATCAATCAACCCCAAACAAGGAGATACAATCATTATCGTTTTAATTTCCCTTTTGCATTTGATGAGAATACCACTAGCTGTTCTTTACAAGGCCTTAGTAAGAAATGATAGTATTTGTTCCTTTATACGTTTAATGATGTTCAACTTTGGACACAGCAGTAGGAGGTCTCAATGTTTCTGCCCCTGAAGCATGTATTCAACATAGAAAGCAGTGTAAATGCATGTGAGCCACTGAATGGCTTGATGTAGTCCGTTCACTAAATTCAAGGGATACTCTGTGACTGAGGCAGAAAAGACCGGACAGCATCTCTGTGAAAGCTTTGGGGGCTGGTAGAAGCAGATGGGTTTTGCAGTCAAAAGACTGTTTTCAAATCCCAAAAGCAAAGCACTTATAAGCTATGTGATCTAGGGTAAGTAATTTAAACTAAGTTTAGATCTTTCTTTCCTGTAAAATGTGAATAATAAGAGTACCATCTCACAGTATTATGTTAAGGATAAAATAATGGATGTTAAAAAAACACATAGCGAAGTGCTTAGTACAGCTTAGAGCCTCAATAGGTAGTCAACAAATATTCATTGAGAACTGCTAACAATAATATATATATATATATATATATATATATATACATTCTTAATGGAAAGGTACAGGCAGGAATGAAGATAAGCAGGCAGGCAGACAGGGAGAGAGAAGGAAGAGGAGGATGAGGAAACCTTCTTTTTTAACTTTTATTTAGTTGTTCACACTGGTTATTTTTCCCCAGACCTAGGACTCGAATCCAGGGGTTTGTAGTTTGACTCCTTTGGAGGTGACCGACCTAACCATTGCTTCACCAGGGTGTGCCAATATTATTATTATTATTATTTTTTTTTAGTACTTACTATATGCTAGAAACTATTCTAAGTGATTTACTATCATCTATCACTTAACTTTGAAACTGAAAGATGTGAATACTATATCCCTTTTATAGATAAGGAAAATAATGGACAGAACAGAATTACCTTGTTCAAGGTCATACAGTGCTTAAATCGCAGGCTCAAAATTTATGCTCAAACAGCTTGATTCTAGAGCTCATACTCAGCCATTAAGCTCTCCCCTCTCCCCTGCCTGCTTATATGTCGGGGGGCACTATGCCAAGCGCTAGGGAGACACTAAGCCTGTGGCCTCATGCATGCTTGAACTCTTACGCACCCCGCCCCCACACATACCCAAAACATGGGCTTACAATCTAATGATTGAATGAACAGCATTACCATCAGTATCACAGTGAACTCTACTCAGACACAACTAATAGAGCAGCGAGGCTAGGCAAGGGAGTAAAGTAGGCAATAAGATTGACTCTACACCTTAAGAAGAGGGGTCAAAAAGAAGTGAGGAATAGGGAATAGGATCAGTGCAGAACAACACTGAAAATGTCTTTTGATGGAGTGAAATAATTTATGATCAACATTCAGGGAAATCTTGGGAGGAAAACAAAAATCACAAAATGTCAGCTTGAAGCCTAAAGGAAGTCACAAGGAGGAGGCAGGATCATGACTATTTTGTGATATATGGATTTATGGACCAGGTTTCTGAATGTGAGCTTGAACTCTCCTTTAACCCTTGAGTGCTATCTTCTGTGGTTTCTGTCCTGAAGCCTACCTGCCTCTTGCACCATTTAAAGGAGGGGTTGGGGTGGGGGCATCTTTAGCACTTGGCCATGATGTCAGAAGGTTCAGAGTGCTAATCCTGACTTTGCATCTATCTGCTGTATGACTTTGGACAAATAGCTTAATCTGTTTCCCTATCTGTAAAACACAGAAAACAATGATACCTAGCTCACAAGTAGTTTGGGAAGTTAAATAAAACAATACATATAAAGTGCTTAGCATGGTACCTAGCACATGAAAGCACTAAATAAAAAGCTGTTTTATTAGGCTTGGGGCTCAGAGTGATCCTCATTTAACAAAGCAAAAATCAGGGAGGAAAGCCTTCAGAAGTTTATGATGAGGAGGATACACACATTACTGTAGGGAATTAAAATATAGTCCAAGATTTCAAATTGTACTGCAGGGTGAAGCGCCAGAGACAAGAGAAATCTTTGGAGGCTCAAAGAGCAGTCCAAAACATGGAATTACATACCTCCGTCTTTATGGAAGCTGTGGTATTTGAAAGAAAGGGATATATACAAGAACCATGGGTTAAGGAAAAATCAACAGGTCTTAAAAGCGAATGACTTTGAGCAATGAAGAGAAAAAGACCTGAACTTGCATATTTTAGAAAGTAGTAAAGCATTGAATGGAAATACGAATTTCTGTTCGGGAGGATTAACGTGGCAGGAGAAAGATAGTACATTGATGACGGGTGGGGAATCTGAATTTTATGTCTGAAATTGCCATCTAACCAGGTTGAGATGTTTAATGCACAAAAGAAAAATCCCAAGGTTGGCTGAAAGGTGAAAGATCAGAGGTAGTGATTCTGGAGTCACTCACACAAGAGAGAAAGGCACGTCACTGTTTTCCTTTCCCTCTCACACAGTGTTTATATGTGTGTGTGTGTGCTTTAAACATCAGAAATGACTTCCTTGCTTCAAATGAAATGTTACGTGAAACCCCAACCTCTAAAAAAGCAGCAGTAAGGCAGAGACAGTCTTCGTAAGTCCTCAGCAGCCCCTGAGACCATTCTGGAAAGTCTTAGGGCTCTGGAGCAGTGTGAAGCCATTGCTGAGCTCCAGGAGACACATACAAAAGGGCCCACAGCAGCACCCCTGGAAACATTCACACTGAGGGATTGCTAGGAAGACATAAGAAGACAGAGAAGGACGTGCTGGACGTGCGGGAGCAGGACAGGGTCATGTGGGAGCCACACAGTGTTCCAAAGACAGCATGGCCTGCGATGCTAAACACTATGGAGAAACTAAGACTAGAAATGACATTACTGTCTATAAACCTTTATTGTAGATGCAAATTTAATGCAACTGCTCTCAATATTACATATTCTGCACTTAACTTCATTTTTTAAAAGGATATGGATGAAAACCTTCAAAAATGCTGAAGTCCTCTTTTTAATACTTTTTTAAAAAGTCATAAAATGTTACTGGAATTTGCATATTACTGATCTCTTTGAGATAAAGACTTTTCAAGTCATGTAACAGAAGCCTGATTATTCTGTCTCAATGACAGGAAAAGGGCTGTATTGTCCCACAGAGGTTAAATAATTATCTTCCTTTCAGTCCCTATAAGACATGTAAAAGCCCGTGGGATTCTCAGATATGAATGTTTTATTTCTGAACTAACTCTAGGTTGTTGGTGGTAAAAATGCAATAGGACTTTCCCAAGGGTGAAAATTATGGAATAGGATTTTAAAGCAATAACTGTAAGCTCAAATTTTTAGTTATACTTTATCGTTAACTGATAACTCTAGATTCTTCTAATTGTTTCTAAAACTCACCTGCCACTTTTCACTCAGGTTGATCTCTGAAGCAGTTCTCACTGTTCTCACCCTCACAATTCTCTCCTCTGTGGTTTCTATAGGTTTGCTCTGACCCGGTTCTCAAATCTACTCCTTTCCTCTCTTACTGACTTCTGTTCTTTTTCATCAATAAATGAATTCCTCACTGAAAGTCCTCTTTTGGCATTCTAATGTTCTCATTCTGAACTCTGTCCTGGAAATTTTTTGTCATGACTTCAAACCATACATGTTTCTATTTGAAAGAATTCCCAATCTATAACTAGAGGTTTTTAATGAACTCTCATTCACAGAGCTTTTGTCCTGGGTGATATCTTTTTAAAATTTATTATGTTAAAATTTTATTACGGCATTGGATAATGAATCCCCATGTACTCATTAGTCAACTTAAATAATTATTAACACATTTGGCCTCAGGTTATCTTAAGGGGGGGCTCAACCTAGGCAGTAGGCTAAAAAGATTCATTTAAAAACTAAGAATATTCCTATTTTTAAGGATTTTATTTTTACCTCTATGCAAAACTACCTGAGAACCACAATAACAAAAATATTACATGATCAAAAATCACAAACATCACCCAGCAGCCTTTATTTTAATTCAGAGGGGTTGAACATATGTGGACTTGCAAGGAGACAGTCAATCCTAAAGTTGCTAATTTGGTCACGTAACTTCTCTTGTTAAGCACCACAGCATGGATTAAGTAGGTATCAAACTGCTTCACTTCAAATCTTAGTTTTTCCATCACACAGGAGTTGAGTGACTCTGTGTAAGTTACCTAATCTTCTATGCCTCAGTTTCCTCATCTAACAAGGGTGATGATCATTGTGGGCATTTTGGTGGATTGTAGTGGAGATGAAAGGAAATAATATAAAATACTTAGAACTGCTGTAAAACAATAGCACATCAATTAAAAAACACTTAGAACAGTTTTTGACACATAGCAAGCCATCAAGAAGGATTTGATATTATTATTAAAGCATATGTGTAAAAAGCCGAACACAGGGCCTGGCTGGGGTTAAGCAAGCATTTAATATATGCTACCAATTGCTCATAACTAAGGTAAATAATAATAATCTAGCTCCCGCCTGTATCTAGTCTTGTCCCCTGCACTGTTCCTCTCATTCTCTCTAATGTGAGATGTAACGTGTCATGTTGCCTTTCATGTGCTGTTTTATTTTCCTATTTTCTTCTGTTCTCTTTCTCTGCATGGTGGCCTCCTCCTTCTTGAAGACTCAGCTCAGGCAGCCCTGTCTTCTGGGAATCTTCATGCTGATCTCATCCAGATCATCGCGTTCTTCCCTGTTCCTCTTGGAACAATGCACACAGACCCCTACTACCTACTTATCTAAGATATTATTTACTGGTTTAACTTCTGTCTTATCAGTTAGACCATTGAGACCAGAGACAGCCTAGAATTCCTGCTTTGGGGGCTTGACACATAGCAGATGGTCAAATATTTATGAAATGAATATTATCCATGTCAACAGAACTCAACAGGGATGAAGCTAAGAGATACCCTCCTACCATTATTTCAGAGCAGTCTACTATTGAATAAAATATTCTATTAAACATTTGTTCTAAAAAGCTGGCATTATTATTTAATATTCTTATTCATCAATTCCCTAATTATTTCTGTAAATAGCCTGTTACTGCTTTCTATAATAAAACCTGAATTCAGCAGGCAGCATTCCAGATGTTGAAATATATTCTAATAAAAAGACTATGCAAATAACTTTGAGACATTCCAGCAAAACCACTTATTTATATTTTATAAACAGCATCTCAAATATTACCTAGAGAATTTATTAATGGATTTTCAAAAGGAAATATTATGAAAAGATTTTCAACAAGTTGTGTATTCTATTATTTTCAGTTCCAGCTATTGCATACTTGCATGATTTTATATATATGTGTGTGTCTATATATATAGACACACACATATATAGACAGCATATATAGAGAGAAAGAATATAGGTACATACTCTAGATAGGATGAAAGGAAGGAAAAAAACAAGACTTGGTTTGGTGGCATTTGGCTTCAATTTAACACTGACCATTTTAGTCCTTCTGAACTAGTCATTTTAATCTACCAGAGGAAACAAGTTAACTCAGTACAATACTAAGTCACCAAAAATAAGCTGTAAAATTTTATTTTAAGATGGGTTTGGGGAAGAAATAACTTAAACATATGGATACAATTAAAGTACACACATATATATATTCACTGTATTTAAGTAAGCAACTCTAAAATGTATTTTAATGCCTATATACTTATACCTAAAAGGACTATAAAATTGGGATAGGGAAATTAAAACAATAATTAAGAAAACATATGCCATTTATTAATACATCAAAATTTTCTGACATTACCAAAATTGAGTTATTAAAAAAAAAAACTGTCTTAAGAGTCTAGAGATTTTTAAAAATCCAAACAACACTTCATATTTTCGATTTCAGAATTAACTCACTTTTCAGTATTTATACATTTGCATTCAGACCATTCAATGATTCCTATTGTGTTATATAGCAAACCACTGCTTGTGCCAGGTTTCCTCTTGTCTTTCACACATTTATTTTTTGTAGTCAGAGTAATAAATCCACAAAACTTTCAAAAAAAAAAAGTTTTTACATAGCAAATAAAGCTAAGTCAAATTATTTAAAAGGAATTTTTTAAGTTTGAAATGTAAATATTCAAAGTGTTTTAGGAATATAAATTGGAGAATTCAAACTCTGTGAAGTATTAATGTAAAAGATAATAGCCTATCAGAAAAAAATTCTTAGATGTTGGAAATATAGCTCAGACAACACTTAAAAAGTAAAATTCACAAAATGAGACATAAAAGAGGGATATGTAGAAGTAAGTTAAACTGAAGAAAAGTAATTCTAGACTTGAGAAACTTTTTTTTGAGAAGTTAGACACAAAGAAAAATAAGATTTAGTTAAGGGTCAAATTTTTATATTTTCAAATAACTGAGCTATTGAGTTCATTTTTACAAATTCCGATAAGCAAAGAAGCAGATAAATGCAAAAAGACTGATACTAAGATGGTTATACAGTAAAAATTCAGGAAAATAAACTATGATATTGGAATACCGTGGCATTATTAAAATGAGAGAGTTGATTTGAATATATCTGAAACAAGTGTATAATATATTGGAAAGGAAAAATACTAATTATCAAAGTAGTAGTATATAATTCCATTTAAATGAAAAAAAAATCTAAGTACACACATGGATCTAACGTGTATTACATGAGTGCTCACATATACATACATAAATGCACACCTGTAAAATCTGTTAAGGCAAAGCGCCAAACTACTATCAACCATTATCTCTTGTGGTGAGAAAAAGATGAGCAGAGTTAAAGTTTATTTGCTCTGTTTGACATCATACATGAAGCATGTGTTACCTTAAAATAACAAAAATTTTCTAGTTTGAAAAAACACCCTCAAAACAAAGATCTAGAGAAATATCCTCCAGTAGTTGATACAGCTTCATGAAATTAATTTTTTCCATTGACATAGTTGCCAGAATATTTTTTTAACCATCTAGAAACAGCTGCAGCTGATAAATTGATCAAAAACTGTGAAATCAATAGACCTTGATTTATTAACAATTAATACTGCTATGTTGAGATTATTTACTAACTTGTTTCTAGCAGCCATTCATTTTAGCAAAAGTTTACCATTATTTAGTATTGATTAAATATCTAGAAAGATATATAGACTTTATTAAGTAAACTCTATGTTTTTTACAATGTACCAGAGATCTGGAGGTACATGATGTTATGAGGTACACAGAATCAACGAGTAGCTTCTGAAATAATGTAAAACTTGAGAAAATAACGCAGTGATAAGAAGTCAGGGCCTGAAGGAAAATTGTGGCGTGAAATGAAGCATTTTTACTTATACATCCACTCAGTCATATTATGGAAGTGACTAAGATAAGACATAACATAATTATAAATTGGGAAAACAGGCACAGATTTCCCATTAGTGCCTTAAACTAAGCCCATGCATTGCAGGCACATTAAATGGAAGGCCAGCCCTGGCACGCTACCATCTCCACTTCTTGTAGCTGTCCATCTACTGCAGCATAATCCCAGCTGCCAATCTGAAAGAAACCAGCCAGTCAGAGCAGACACAACCAACAGAAACAAATGTCACTCAGTAATGTTCGGCAGCACTGTGCTCATGGATAATTTCAAACAGTATCTCTGTCGAGAACACTGATGTGCTCATTCAAAACACCTCCACCTCTAGCTACTGGAAATGAGTAGATAAAGCAGCTTGCCTAGAAAAATAAGTGCAATGTTGCTTCAAAGAGGTTGCCAATGCTGAGGCAAACAGTGAAAAATTCTTAAAGGAGGAAAAAAAAATCCAGAGAGTCAATTTAATGCATTCAGAAAATTAAAAGTATTTCTTCAAACAAGATAAATATGTTTAAACTATGTTATGGAAAGAAGTCACTCATTTGGTAAGAAATATTTAGTCTCAATAGTATCTGTGTATACTGTGTCAGAACAATGAAACGAGGTACAGTAAGAAATCAGATGACATGGTTAACCTTATGAATTTAGAACCTGAAAGACACAATACACACACACACACACACACACACACACACACACACACCCATCACACGATACAGGCAAGAATGGAGATAAGACAACAAATTTAACATTACACAGTTGAATGCTATTTAAAGTGTAAAATATTTGTACTTGATTCAAGGGTTTCCCAAATACCAGTAGAATTTCAGTTGCTTCTTTCCACTAATAATGAAAACTAAAACAATCTGGTTATAGTAAAAGCAAATGTCCATGCAATATTTTTCATTTTAATCTTTCCATAAGCTTGCATTAAGTTTAAAATTTAGAGACTGAAATACAATCACTTGATTTCAGACTGCTTTTTACAATCTCAATTTGAAATGAAGATGCTGCCTGAAGGAAGCAGGGGTTCATGACAAGAGTCGTGGCTTAGGATTCTTGGTTGATGGGGGAAAAAAATCTTTATAATATTAGCATTATTGTCCCTGGATGCATAATTTAGTTTTCCTTACTTAAGTAGGAAGTCTACAATAGGTACAACAACTACCAAAATACAGAGATTAGCTTTACTGATAATTCGGATGTTCATTTAATTGTCTAAGGGAGACTTTGATGATTGTGGATTTGATATACAAGAAAGTCTGGCATCATTTCCAGGTATTTTTTACTGTAGGTTTTCAATGAAAACTTGACTAATCCTTACTGTTTATTTGGCTTTTCACTGTACAGAGCCTGCCCTGCACTCTGTCAAATATGCCATCTGTGTAACATACTTTGGCCAGAGCTGCTTCAGGATTATTTCTATAACACTCTGAATTGTGACGGCATGAAATCTTAGCTGATTGCATCCAATATTTTGACTTTTACTCGATTGCAACCACCATTGGAATCACATTGTCCTCTAGTGTTCTAGTCTTGAAGTTCACAGCTCTCACTGATCACCTGCTTAAAACAGGCTTACACATCACCCCCCAGCTATTTAGCAAATGTTAACAATGCTATAAATACCAATTGTGTTTATGCTTTCTGAAAGATTCACTGCAGCCAGAGCTCTGCGGTAGTGTTAGAGCCCAAGGAAGCTGTTGACTCCCACCAGGAAAGAGACTGACTTCTAAGCCAAAAATGCTTTTCCTTGGATAAGATATCTGATTTGCTACTGCTGTCATGAAACAGGGGTCATGTAAACTTAAACACTGCTGCTGCTGCTGTTGTTGGAAAACAGACCTTCTTCGAGTGATTGGATGTAGCTAAAACAGCATTTGGAAGGACAAATTGGGAAGAGGAAAAACCAACCGCTGACACTAAACACAACTGAGGTAAATTTTTCTGGCTTTACTTTCATGCTAGACTCACTGTGAATAACTGTAAATGAGCCGTACCATGACTGTCCCGCCTGTCTTCCCTATCCTTCTATCGAGAGAGAACTGAGTTCCATGTCAAAAGGAAATGGGCAACTTTAATGCTAAACTTACAAAATAACATTGCGTTGGATTAAAAAGCAAAGGAGAAAATGACACTTCAGAGGGACTGCGGTGGGTATACGGCAAGGGGCAGCCCCCTGATGAAAAAGCAAAGACAATAGTGTTCATATCGATGCTGCTCCTGAGCAATGTCGCCTTGCAGTGTTCTGGCCTTTAACCCCTGCCCCCACCTTCTTCCAGACCCTGGTGCACCTGCATCTGCCCTTGTTCTGAGTCCCCAAGAACGCGCCAGAGCTTTGGCTTCCCCTTTCTTTCAAAACCTATGATCAACTCTGTGCACGACAGCCAAATGACTGGAAAAGTTTGCTTTAAAACAATATGTAAGCAAATAAATCATTTCTAATGGTGGAGTTTCAAACATTAATAAAAGGCAATGAATTCTGTGATAGAGGACTTTTTTCTGTACATACCGAACTGCATCATAAGGGAACTATGGCTTGACTTTAACATTAATAAACAAACGCCAATTTAGGAACTAGGGATTTCCACTCTTTCACTTTATAAATTAGTATTATTTGGAATTTTCATAGTCAACATGCATTGCTTTGATCAACAAGGTTATTGAAGCCCTTTTTACTCTTAAACATGCACGCAAGTTGTGAACACAGAGAAGCAGATGAACCTTGGGCCAGAATCTTTCTTGCTTTCAGAAAATGATAACAAGAACTACAATTAACAGTGATATAGTTAATATATTTTCCTTTAAAAAAGAAGTTGTCTTTTTGGTTCTCCTCAAATATGATGGGAAAACATGGCACGCCTTGGCTGAGTCCACCGCCTCTGGCTGAGCACAGTCCACTCACATCTTAAGGACCAATTTTTCCAATACACACAGAACGTTTACAAACATTACCAGGCCCAAGGTGAGTCAAGTCTCAACACAGTTCAAAGGATCTGTATCATATACACCACATCATTCTTTAGCTTTAAATTAAGTTAAAATGAATAACTAAGATAATTAGGTTGATGTACGAAGGCGTATCCTTCCTCAAGTTCGACCTTTAAGCTGAGGCACAAATGACAAGGGGCCAGCATGTGAAAATCTGGGACAGTTAGACAGACAGTCTATCATAAAAAGACTCTAAGAAAATGATAACTTTCATACGATCAGGAACAGAAAGGTCAGTGCGACAGGACATAGGTCTGAGGATGAGAACAGTGTGCCATGAGATCAGAGAAGCAGGCTGGGGCCAGATCACATGGATCAAGCAGGGCTTTATTCTAAGTTTTATGTGAAATAAGGTTTGCGTATGAGAATTGACATGATTTAACTTACAGTTCTAATTTTTCATTTTGACAGCTCTGAGGCTATAAGGAGGTGGGGGCAGAAGCAGGCATCCAGGTCTACTAATGCTAGCCCAGCAGAGAGATGATAATCGTGGCTTCCACTAATGACAGACACACATAAGTGGCTTCCAAATATGTTTCAGAGATGTCATCAACCTAGCTGCTCTTCATCACCAACTTCTCATGCCTTCCTCACCCACCACACATATCTTCCAGTCATAGAGCCATACTGCGCTCTTTCTACAAGCTGTAATCTCTAGTTTGAATCCTACCGTTCGATAACTTCACTTACTTAACTCCTCATTTATTTAGTGCTCTGTTTAGAAAATTATTATTCACTTAATCTGCATTGGATGTTCCTCCTTTGTGCTCCCATATATAGTGTACACATGTCATTCACAGTACATTCATATACATACAATCTTTATGTATTTCTGATTAAAAATCTGATCAATGGACTGTCATACTATGGAACAGACAACTAAGCTCTCAACTTTTGGATATAACAAACACATTTTATATGAAAATTAGTAGGTAAATTCTAGATAAGTAAGGATATAGAATTGTTTTGAAACCATGCCAGTAAATACAATTATGTTCTAAATATATTAATGGAATCATTTAAGGAAAATGCTTATTTTAGAAAACAGAAACTATTTTGTAAAATTAACATTCAACTCATTTATTTTGTGCATGCACATTTCAGATGGTCTTTGACAGCTCTGGGGTCCATGTCAAATAAGAGCAAGGAAGAGGTACTGCTGCTGCTGCCTTTTCCAGGACCTGAGATTCCGAAGGTGGCTGGCAAGGGGTGAGGAAGAGGGATTGGGCAGAAACTGAGACAAATGCTGTAGCTTTTCGAGTCTCCTGGGCCATTCCACCTGAAGAAATGAGTGGTGGTTCAGTCCCAAATAAGAACACAGTGTATGGATCCAACTCTTCCTGCACAATAAAGACTTAAACGGGTGTTGCTATAATGAAAGATAAAGATACCGGACGAGTAAAGGGACAGCATGCATTTTGTTTTTGAATAAAGAGTCCGCACAAATTGTACCAGGATAATAGACAACAGTTACTTGGTATAGCGATCAAAGCACACATTGCTGTTGATAGTGGTAGAGAGGCTGAGTTCATTGCAAAGTGAACTACTTTGATAAATCTAAGTGTTATGAACGTAAGTGGACATTAAGTTATCCCTGTGGAGAAAATATGCTTGGAGAACAAGGGGTTCGGAGGGAGAGGGAGAGGGAGAGGGAGAGGGAGAGGGAGAGGGAGGAGGAGGGAGAGGGAGGAGAGAGAGAGGGAGAGGGAAAGGGGAAGAAAATTCTTTAACCAGTAGAAGAAAGCAAAGATGAAGGGAAGACTAATCTTGCCAGTCACAGGACAGTTTCCTAGCAAGGGAAAATATTGAAGAAAAAAATGAACAGAATTTCCAGTTCAGAGGACCCTCAACATCAGATGATTCACGATGCTCCAGGATAAAGGAAAGCACACATCACAGTGATGAAAAAGCATTCTGTGAGTTGTATTTATTATGTAAATATAATTAGAACAATTAAATCTTGGAGTATCACAATCAGCTGGGACTACAGCTTACCTTTAGAATTTAAAAATAAGAACACATAGCAATAAATAGATTAATATAAAATAGCTCATAGGAAATTGAAAAGCAATTTTAAAGTATTATGTTTCTACCTTGCCTTAGCAGGATAATTAAAAAAAAAAAAATCAAGATTTGCTAGTAAACATTAATAATGAAAGCAGTTCATCTGAATAAAAGGAAAACTTAATATTATTACCATGTAATGCTGGGTCATCCCAAGAAAAGAGCTATCAAACAGAATTGTTTCAGAAGTTCATTATGAAAGTTTATTCATGTCTGATTGATTTACATAAGGACTTTTGAAATAAATTTCATTTTTAAAGAAAAACCTTATAAAGACTGTGAAAAAAAATTTTCTTATACATATTGGACCCTGAATTCAATTATTCTAATTTTTCTCTATCTTAAATGTCTTCTTCCCTTGGTTTTCAGTTTTTGTGAAAAGATGTTAGAAAGGTTTAATAAGATTGTATAAACTGAAGCAAATTCAGCAGAATAATCAGAAAATAACCAACCTATACTTATTTATCATCTATAAAAGAATGTATGAATGCTAGGAAAACAGAGCAGATAAAAAATGGTCGAGGTAGGGAAAAAGGAAAAATGAGCAATACCAAAGTCATAGAGAAACAGACAAAAGAGGTCTGTTAGCATAAACTGCTAAAGATGAAAAACTATCTTCTAGTTGGAGGTCGCAGATATTAGGGGAAAACAGCACATTTGCCTGAAAAATGATTCTCTGTGGTGTGTGGGATATGCAAATACTGGCATGGCTGTATATTGATAACCCAGCTGTTTTCTAAAAATTAAAAACAACATAAACGCTTAATGTGCGACAGACTGTTTCTGTGATTGTGCTTCCTCCTCTTACGGTTATTATTTCTATCGTTTAGTGCTTTTTTTAGAGAGAGATGATTTTTATGATCACTTATATGCCATATGTATTAACCATACACTCGAGAATGGAACTTTAAGAAGAATGGAGCTTTTCCCAAGAAGTAGTTGAATATATGACTTGTAGGTAGACACCTGCCTTTATGTATGACTGTGTGAACATCTAAGGGTTACAAGTGGAAGTAAATGTGTAGTGATGAACAGAAATAGGTAAAACTATAGCTACTGAATAGAAACAAATCTATTCTGGTGCCTTTATTGGGATTTTTGCAGAGATAACGTTTTAAGTGAAAAGTATGTAATAATATACTAATATTAGAGGCTTAAAGCATCTTAGAGGAATAAGATTCTGCAGAAAAGATGGTGCAGCTTGGAGAAGAGTTGGAAGTACACAGGGAGATGGCACAGTGAAGCTTTACAAGGGGTAGGGGGAGTGGTAGAAGATGTGATGTGGAGGCTGTTCCAGCCTGAGGGTTACAGGGTTGGCCAGGATCAGAGCTATGGGAGCTGCGTCCCTGGGTCTCTATGTATAAACTGTCCTCCAATCCCCACTGTTTACTTTGTGCTCCCCATGAAAAAGTGACTCCCAGGAGGAAAGGGACTTTGTATGTCTTTCTTGCTCATCTCCGTCTTTTCAGTACCTTGAGCAAAATGTGTATTTGTTGACTACATGAATGAATAATGAATGAAAGAATAAACTCTCCAAAAAAGTATCAGCCCCTTCCTTATACAGCTGTATCTATAAACCAACCCACCCCTCACACACCCCTTCTCTAGTCAGCGTTTTTCTACACTTGCTCTCCTGCACTTGAGAACAGAGAAGAGCAATATGGCAAGGAAATACACTATTTACTGCTGAGCATCTATTAAGCATCCATCATGATATTAAACCTTTACATAATCATCTCACTCTTGGTGCAAATACTCACAATCCTGTTGCCTTTCTACCTCATTTGTGCACATTAATTTACACCTGTCCCCGGATTAACTTTCTGTTCTCTCGTCTCAGACTAGGAAGTGGTGTTCTCTGCTGTTTTTTGTTTTTCTCCTCTCTCTCATAAAGCTTGGTGGTCTACTACATGCTTTCTTCCCCGTGCGTCTGACATGCATCCTTACTTTATGGATCTTTTCAATTAACATAAAAAGATTGTCATATATCTATCTATTTAAAAACTCAACAACCGTAAACCTCCCTTAGAGTGACTACTAATAAATATTCTAAAATTATGATGTAGTGAGGTTTACACAACTCTGTGAATATACTAAAAATTGTCTTACTGTATTTTAAATGGATGCACTGTATCATATGTGGGCTCTATCTTAATAAAAATGTTTAGGAAATTCTGCTTTCAAGGTGACAGCTTGGTGGTTCGGGTGTTAAACTGGAGACTGCAGAGACATAGTCCACGCAAAGCCCAAGGATCCAGCAGGAAACAAGCAAAATGAACAACTAAATAAATAAAAATGCTTTTCCTCCTCCCTCACTGTCTGCCTACTTGCCTTCACTCCTGCCTATATCCTTCTCCTTCAAAACAATCATCCCTTCAAGTATTTCTTTTCCTCCCGATTTGTTCACCTCCCATGCACAGCACAAGCTTCGATCGTCCACGCTACTTTCTGTAAGATCGCCAGTGACTTAGACAAATCCAGTGCATGCTTTTCGGTTTTTACGTGTTCAGTCTTCCAGACAGGTTCTAAAACATACATGTGATTCTGTCACCAGCCCTCATCCTTTAATCTAGTGCTTTTGAGTGCAGTAAAATGCACTTTTTATGATATTGAAGGCCCTCGTGGCAAGGCTCCTCTCTGTGTCTCTCAGCTCGCTCTTAGTTCACTCTGGGTACATCGTATCCTCCAGCAGGGCTTCCTTCTCATGTGCAGCAAGCGTTTGCCATTTCCTCTGGGTAGGTACCCTTTGCTCATGATTCTAGGCAGTGCTTTTGCTCACCCTTCTATCTATAGCTCCAGCCTCTCAATTCCCAGAAAACACGGCTGGATTCTGGTAGTCGGGGCTTGGTGTCCCTCCTCAGCGCTTGTGTGTACACGCAGTGTACTGACTTCCACACTGAATGTACTGCACTGTAGTGCAATCACGCTCGTGTGCTTATTCCCCAGTGGACGACGAACTCTAATTGATGAGGGCAGGTGCTTACTCCTCAACTCTTTAACCGTTTTACATAATTTGGGTTTAGGAAAATGTTGGAAAAATGAATGCAATGATGCATTCTTGTTTCATTTTTTCTTCTGTTTACAATGAACTCTGCATGTGCCCTCTAGGAAACGATCTCTATAATGTCTCTAGTGTTAACATTTTATGATTCTTCCTATGATGCAATCAGTAATTCATTTTCTTTTATAGCCATATTTTCTAATCCAGTTAAACACATAAGGGGAAGAAGTAACATTTGCTGAGCACTTATGCTGGGATAGGCACGATGCCAGCCATTTCACATGCATTATACCTCATCTAATCTCTGTGGGGTCAGCATTATCATACCACTTCCGTATGAAGAAACAAAGTCTCAGAAAGCCCCAAGCAGCACAACCAGTAGACATTAAGGTCAGGAATCAAGTCCACAGCATTTGTTGTTTGTTCTACCATATCACCCTATATTGTGCCACAAGATTTAGCACTATGACATGGAATATCCATAAAAAAAGATGATCACATTTTAAAAACATCCAGAAAGCTTTGTGAATTAATTATCTGTATTTATCTGAATAGTGCTAGGTAATGAAGTGATACCATCTCCTTTCAAGAACATGGAGTCCCTGCTATACCTAAAACATAATGGGCCCTTTTTTTGAATGAATGCTCAATCGAATAGATATGTTTATGTAACATAAAGTAAATTAGGGTGTACTAAGTGGAAAACTCTCCAGTTAAACTTAAGATGGCTAATAATTAACTGCTTGGGATTGTGCAGATGAAAAGAAAGTCAAAGAAACTTAAAGCTAAGTTTGAAATAGTCTTTAGGAAATGATGATCATAAAAAAACCAAAAAACCAAAAAACAGTAAAAACTGATTTGAAATAGTGGTCTCTCAAAATGAAGCCCAGAATTACCATATAATCCAGCCACAGCACTGGTGGGGATTTGCCCAACAGAAATGAAAGCGGGGACACAGATGGGTATCAGTACACCAATGTCTACAGCAGCACCTCTACTAACAGCCAGAAGGGCAGAGCAACCCAAATGCCCACTGATGGGCACACAGATAGATATGCAATGGAATACTATTCAGTCTTAAAAAAAGGAAATTCTGACACAGGCTACAAATATGCATTAATGGTGAAGACATTATGTTAAATAAAACAAGCCAGACACAAAAGGACAAATAAATATTCTATTATTTCATTTATGTGAGGTAAGTGGGACAGTCGAATTTCTAGGCAGACAGCAGGATGGTGGTTGTCAGGGGCCAGGGGCAGGGAGGAATGAGGAGTTACTATAATGCACACAGAGTTTCACTCTGGGAAGATAAAAAACTTCTGAAGATGATGGCAGAGATGATTACACAGCAATGTATACTTAATGCCAGTGAACTGCATACTCAAATACGGTTCAAGTGATAGACTGTGTATTATACTTACTTACACAATAAAACAATTATTTGAACTCATAACATGTTAATTTAAGTAGAAGAAAAAAGAGAGTTTACATATATATTTCAACGACATATCTAAAGACTAACTGGAGAATACCCAGTTTCAAATACTCTACTAAGTTAATAATAAACATTCATTCCACCAGTCTTTCACCACATGCTCTGAAATTTGGATACAGAAAATATAGTAACCAAAGATACATGACAGGTCTCTAGATACATATGTGCAGCCACCAGTCATATGTGACTATTTAAATTTGACTTAACTATAATAATATTCAGTTCCTCAGTCACACTAGCCACATTTCTAATACATAACAGTTACTTGTGACTAGTGGCTACTATATTGGACAATGTATATTTAATGAACAGCTCTGCAGAAAGTTCTATGGACAGTGTACCTTTAGATTATACTGAAAATAGTACATGGCAGCCTTCTGTGGTAAGTCATTGCTGTGTAAGAGAAGTGTTCAATATGATATAAAAACAAAGAGCCAATTACAATGAGTGCTCTCAAAAGGAAACAACCAACTAGGTGAATGTTTCACTTTTTAACTAGCAAGTATCACAAAGATACAAGCTGAGAATCATCCTTTATCATCCAAATGTTACATGAGTTAATGACTGAAAGGGAATAGTTTTACCATCTTGGACATTCCAACAGACAAATCTTAAAAAAAAAACAGCAACCACACGTTGAGAGAAACACTGTTAAGAGTTCCTGTAGTGACTCTGAGAGTATTATGAAATTTCAAAATTAAAACTACACGTACTACATAGCTGGTATGTTAAGTAAAATCAGAAATTATAAAATCAAATCTATACCATGATTTCATTCAGATAACAGACACACAGAGTTATGGATAATTTCTGTTAAGGGATCATAAAGAAATAAAAATAGGTGGTACATGGTAAAGAATTATGGACCTTTAACAGAATAAAGTAGCATTGTTCAAATATTGTTAAAATAATAAAAAGGTAAGTCAATGAAACTATGCTATTCTAACAATGAAATGAATATTGTTTTATAACATCATTTGTGTGTTTGCTCCAACATCAATTCACATACCGAATCATCTGTCAATTTTTGTCATGCAGTCAACTGTTATTCAGATCAAATAAAATGCCCCAGAGAGGAATATTTTCAAAAAATTCAAAACCTGAAAGGATCTTTAAAGAGTTGATCTGACATAGCTCTGAAATAACCTGAAAATAGTAATTCAAAACTTGTGTAGTTTAATACAAATGTACATCTAGTATGTGGTGCTTGTATTGTAGCCTATATCTAGCACATAAACTAGATGATAATGTAATATTGGTAAATATATTTAAACATGTACTTACTTTACATACTGTCAAAATGGTCAGGTGATAGTGGAATGTAAAGGAATACATCAAATGCTGATAAAAATAATAAGCCTTACTAAAAATATCTTATTTAAAGTGACAGACAACTTTCCCTATGAATCAAAGCCTTGTTCCTTATAGCTTGACTCTAAAATTTCATAGATATTTTAAGTTTATATCTGTTCAGTTCCATAATCTTTACACAAGATATATGTCAGAGCAGAAGGATGCATAATTATGCTAATTTTCTTAAGTAAGGCTACCAACAGATTTTTGGGTGTATATTTGTCAAAAGTATATTTTTCAGTATTTAGCCTAAGAAAAGATTAAATAAATCTCGATAATGTCTAGCACCCAGTTTAATGATGCAGAAAAATTTTAGACTTCATTTTTACTGTTAACTTCCATATGGATATACATACTCATCTATAAAATACTAACATGTATTTAATCACATTTACATAAATTAATATAAACTTAAATTTCTTTAATGATCAATTACAAATACTTTAAACTAGTGAATAGGCTTCAAAGTTATACCAGTAACAAATGTGATTACCGATTCCCTAATGGATTCAAACTGAAAAAGTTCTTTTATATTGGGTCAAATATTTCTTTGGAGACAAGCTCTGGGTTTAAGTCCCAGTTAAGTCTCTTACAGAAAGGTTGGCCTGCTTATGTCACCTCACCTACCTGGTTTCCGTGTCATCATCAGGAAAACGAACACTTGGGGAAGATATCTTCCGGCGTCAAGAGATTTTTCCGACCCCGTCAGAGAACTTACCTCTCTCAGCACGGGATCAGTTATTGAATTCAGGTTGACAGCTCCTTCGTATGTCAGGTAATAGAACACGTTGAGGGATCGAACAGCCTCTGGACCTTGCTGTTTATAGCCAAAAATAAGATCAATCCACTGATGAAGCTGACAGGAAACAAATTCACTCTCCAGGGCCTGTGGGAGGCAAAACGAAACATTATTATGCTGAATTCCATTTAAAAATACAGAGAAATTCAGAAGAAGTACTCATTTTCTTCTATGAGGAGACGTCTGATGTTCTACTTTCCACCAGAATCTTTTCTCTTTTGTTTACAACTAGAGCTTTTGACACTTGCTACGCTGACTTACAGCAGATGACTTGTTTCAGTGCCATTCGAGTGACTGAGCACTGTGAGGGACACCACTCGGTCGAGCTGTCATGTGTAACTGACGGGCGCAAGTCAGCTTTCAAAGAAAGGAGGCCATACAATGTAAAGGCTACTTTGGGGGGAAATGTGAAAACATAAACATTTTTTATTGATATGAAATCTTTATAATTTGTTCTAGATTAAAACTATGTTATCGTCTATAACTGTGACCAAATTATTTAGTTACCTCAACTGATTTTAATGCCAACAAATTAGATCTTAGTAGGGATACTTATATTTACTAAGCTATTATTTTGTGCATTAGTATCAAACCAGATCAAATATTTGATGCTATTAGCATCAGAGTATCCAATAAATAATGAATGAAATTAAGTATCCGGTGGAAATGCTGGGCACAAGATTCATGCTCAGTTTCTCATTACATTCCCAGTTACTGACATTGTACCTAAAACACAATAGGTACAATAAATGCTTGCTGGATTTAATTAAGTTATAAATATGAAAAGGTTAAAAATGGACACTTTTTTTTATTCCTATATTATTCAACATTGTTCAAAAGTATTCCAACATACAAGTGTAGCATTATGGACTAGTTTATCAATAAAGAATGTTATTCAAATTACAGAGTTCACAAACTGAAACTCTGAAGCTTAATTAGAAGTACAGCAAATCATATCAGCTTATACATCTCACTGAAATTCTTAGTTTCAGAGTAATAAGTGTATGACTGTGATAGACTTTTGGTGTGGCTTGTTGCTATGTTATCAGTATTATAAAAATAAAGTTGTTGGTTTTAAAACAAAATAAGACAAATTTTTAAAGAAAACAATCATAAGATGTTAACTCTCTCATGACAAAAGACATTCCTATGAGTTCACAGGGATATATTGTATAAATATATGTTTTATTAAAATCAATGCCTAAAAAGATGTTCAGTGTTAAATACAAATATCTTTTCTTTAATAATATTTCACTATATATCAACTACTAAGAAATGCAAAAAAAGAATCCTGTAAATAAATCTTTAGGTAAGTCTAATATTGCTAAATACATATGAAATATGCCTTACAAATATTTAGCTGGTTTCAACTGCCTGTTACTATTTTAGATATCTTTTATAGAACTCATTTAAAAATTCAGTTAACCACTATGAGAGCACTAAATTGATTCACATTTTATTTGAAATAAGAAAAAAGCTTGCAATATCTTTAAATAAATTCCGATTTTAAGTACATGGATTGAAAATGCATGCCCAAATCCAGGAACTATTAATGCAAGTTGTACAGAAAAATGATACGCTTGTTTCATTAACTTGGGCCAGGGCGGGGGGCATGTTTAAAGTGACACATAAAAACAGCAATTGTCTTAATTTGTGTGCAGTGCGCTCCACACAAAAGCCCTAAATATGTTCAAATTAGAGCAAGCTGCTTGATTGTCACTGCAGTCTCATGTCACATTAATGCATGACAAACATTAAACCATACACTTAAATGGCAATTTATATCATTTAAATATTTACTGCCAGACTACCTCATCACTCATTTAAATGTGACTTTCTGACAGCTAATTTCAGTTAATTTTCTCCAATTCACTTAATTAGAACTTTCAATCAGGGAAGAACCTATACATATCTTAGCGCTATCTTTTTTGGTTGTTCAAAATCTGAGTTAATAAACTGCGGAAAAACTCTCCGAGAATAAATTAGCATGGAATACTTATGAGTCTTCAAAAAAGTGTGACTCTATGAAGTAAACACACAGTGTAGACTCTCAGAGAACCTACACTTATTTATGTAAATAATACTCTCGCTAGTAGTTTAAATAAAAAACGTTTAGCTCATATACACAGACTATTGAAACGATAAAAAAACCCTGCATCTAAGCTAATTAAAAATTAATGATTTCAAAATTGTTTAATAAGATAAAACAGCCAGGAGTCTCCTGAGTGTCCGTAGTGTTGTGATTTGAGACTATAAAATTCTAGAAGGCTCAGCAAATGATGAAGTACAAATGAATTTTCTCAATATTAAAGCTCTAAAAACTAGGGCAATTTTATTTTATGTGTCGCCAAACAAAGAATTCAGTTTTCTCAATGTTAATTACTTTTTATGCACATTCAGAATAGTGAAGTTGGATAGATTTAGATGCTTCAACCTTTACATCTTGACACCACATCTGAATGTCATGCAAAAACGCTGATATAGTTAACACAGTGTCCACATTACACAGCACACACACGAATACGACCACAGGGCCAAGGTCCCTCCCTCCCCTCACTCCGTCATACTGGTCTAAGTAATTCATGGAGTTATTGACAAAATCTTTCTCCAGGGTTGATAAACATGCTACTTTCATGAACAAGCTTTAAATAAGTTTTTAAAAACTAAAAATCTCACTGGCAGTCTTAAAACATTTCTTGCAATCTGCCAATGCTCTTAAAAAGGGACCCCAAAGAACAACGGCTACGGACATAGGAGAATTCAAAAAGCTTTGAATTAATTTTGACACAGTCAGTTCAAGACTTTAACATTCTTTTGGTATCAGCGAAATGTCAATTGTCTAACTAAAAGTATATAAAACAAACACATGCATTTACCAAAGACTTGAAGGAGAAAGGATAAGCAGAAGGAAATTACTGAGGGAAAAAATACAAACAGGAAATTATTCACAATGGTGTGCCCTGGGATTACATTTTATAACTTCTGCTTTTGAGATTCAGAAACATTCATCAAAAAAATATTATTAAAAATTCTTTAAATCCTTTTTTATATGTTAAAATAAAAAACACTCTACAAAATCCTTATATTTACATTCTCATTTTTAGTTACAAAAAAACTAAAAACATGCCAGTGGAATGCTAAATATTTGAGATTTTGCAAAGCCTTTAGGACAGACAGTCCTCATTATGACGGGAGTTAAATACAGTTTGCAGCAAAGGGATAGCAACGTTCTTCCCATGCTGCTCTCAAACCTAACCAATCAGTTGTTAGTACTCCCCGAGCAGGCTGCATACATCATTCACATCCAATGTGTGCTCTGAGTAAAATTTGTAAAAAAGAAAATCCACTAAAATGTCCAACACAATACAATAATATTCAACTCAACTGAGTTATTATAAAATAAATCAGGGACTAATGTCCAATTGTTAAGGATCAAATAAGACTCTGAAAAGACTATCATATGAAGCTTCACACAAATTGTCAATTCAATCCAGGGGGACTCATGTTAGTCTTGACAAACTGTCTTGGGGCTGATATCTGTTTCTTTAATGAGATCTATTAAGCAGAGACTAAAACACTTGAGATATGCTAAAAAGTACTGTATACAGATGTCAAATACAAACATGTATTAGTAACTTTCATCTGTTTGGTCTGCATGTAAAACATCAAATTAAAGTTTTAATACAAAGATAACAGTAAATTATTCATAAATAACTCATGTATTGTATAACGTTGTGTCAGAAATAATTATAATGTATATGAGTAAGTGTCCAACAATAAATCCCATTGAAAGAATACAATCTATGTTTTCCTGAAACTAACCCATTAAAGAAATAAATTATTTACTGATAAAAAATGTTATATAAAATAATTCTTGTTACTTAAGAATCAAATGATAACACTTATATAGAAACAGTTTTTATCCCAAGAAATTCTAAGTTTGTAACCTATTCGAAATAAAAATAAAAGCAGTGTATCAATCATGTGTTTAGTCAATCTATGCATACATTAGCAATACTTTAGCAATTTCTTTTTATTTTCAAAAACTCAATTTTTCTCCAGTATAAAAAGTACATACAATCAGAACCAATTTCAATGAACCATAAATTATTAGATGATTGCTTAATTTAAGAAAGTCCTACTTATGTATTATTTGTGCTTTAATATTTGTAATTCCCAGATTAATGTTAACTTTCATTTCTACTTTTGCTAAATGCTCTCATAGCACATCATTTATAAAAGCAAAACAATAAAAGCTACTGATAGCTATATTTTTATTTAAAAAAAAAAAATCAATGAAAAGAGCCAGTGTTATTTATAAACTTTAAGGGATAGAATGATGGCATAACTAGAAGGAAATAAATGGGTATGGCTCAGACAGACACCTACACCGATCTCTCCCTTCTCAGGTTTCCAGACGGACCAATTCAGTTCTGATACAAGATGCCATCACTCTGTGCTCAAATAAGAAAAAAAAAAAATCACCGACTAACACTCTTGACTTGCTATACATTCAATTATATACATTCAAAAATATGGTGTTTAACCATATTTTTAATGGGAGAATACAAGTTAAAAACATTTTTAATTGTCTTATAATTAACAGTTGTATGTAATTTGAGTGTATACACCAGCATGTTTCAAAGAAGTTTATGTTTAGGTTGGCCAGAAGGTTAACATACACTGTGAACTCGGAATTTTAAGTATTTTTCATTTTAAATACATGTAATGCAGTCCTCATCACGCACACACACACACACACACACACGTACATACATTTAAAACAAACTGTTCTGTTATGTTTGCATGTGCTGGATTTCAAACACTAGTGGTAATGTTTCCTTAACATTGATATATGACCTTTGTAATTTACATTGAAGAAAGCTGTTTTTTTCAGCCTAATTAGAACTGTTTCAAATTTTCCTGCTAAATATATGATATAAAGTCCTTTCAACTTTTTTATTCTAGAGTTTCTTTCCATGTCAACTTTGTTCCAATCAAAATATGCTTTGAATTAAATGATTTTGATTGAATATGTGGATCACATTTCACTTCTAAGATTTAAAGTCCAAAAAGGAAAAGTTTAGCCTGTTCAAACAAAGCAAGAGCAGCCGCTTTGCGGAAAGCTATTCACATTTAAGAAGACTGACAAATTGTTTGTGTGCGCCATTAGGTCCAGTTTCTGCAATAGTTGCCAGATTTCCTGTCCCCTTAATAAGATACATTAACTCCTTAAATGCTGGCTCTGAATTTGTGATTATTCCAACTAGTCAGCAGGTTTTTAATTCACCTGTGGTTTCCTTTTTTAAGGTAAATTGAAATACTAGAAAATTTGTTGTTGTGTTAGATCAAACATTTTAAGAAACAAAGTCACAGAAATAACATTTTTTTTCACCCTGGACAGACATACAAATTCAGAATATAAATGTTTTCCAAATGGGATTTCTCAGAAGTGACAAACCCACATCCATCTTCATTTTTTAAAATATGCCTTAGTTAATCTATTTTAGGATTACTAGTTTAGCTAAAATACAACAGGGAAAATATTAAAAGACTTGATCCAATACGAGCTTAATATTCTCCCATATTGATTACAGGATATCATAATGCTTCAGAATTCAGATACTTTAATATAAATGTAAGAAAATGTGAAATTAATTTTATATTTACAAAGAAATGTTCAACTTAGCTTTAAAATATGTGTGAAGCTGTGACATTAAGGAAAGTAAGTCATGAATGCCTGAGAGGAAAGCAAAAGGGAAGATCAAAGATTTAGAGAAAAAAAATTGTGGGGAATGCTAAGAATAAAAATTTTATCTGACAGTTAAAAACAACTTAGTCAACAACACATGGAAGTTCAGTCTGGAAAGCAGATAGAGAAATCACTAAAAGGAGTTCTCTACTTCTGAGCTGCCCTTGAACTGCTCAGCAGAAGAGAGATTTTGGATCCTGCAGGCACTGTTCATTTCTACATTTATATCATTACTAACGAAAAGTGTGAGTTAGTATCATGTCTTGATATAACCATCAAGCACTCGTGCATCTTTTGGCAGGAGAATCATTCTGTCTGCGATTGTTATTGTGTAGTTTTAAATGGACTAGTCAACCAGCTGTTATATATTTTACACACTGAAGGCCATGTTTCCTTTGAAATTCATAGTTTTAATCTCAACTGAAGTCTGTATTGCTGTGTGCCAAGATCAAAAGGATTAGGCAAACTTGCACAATTACCCTCCTTTCCAGAGAGATGATTTTTTTCTAATGTTTAAAATAGTCCTACATGCTGACATTTTATCCAACTATTTTCTTTAGAGCTACAGAACATTAAAACATTTAATTAACATTTCAACCTTAGGTCACCCTTAATCTAAAATCTAGGAATTCATAATATACAGATATGTTAAACTAGCTATAGTATAACACACATAGGGAGATGGAGCTTTAAAAAAACACACCTCTATTTAGCAAGCATAGATGGGGAACAACTATAATTGAAGGATACATGTACCTATTTTATTATCTGTTTGTATTTAGTAGGACTTTGTTCAAGAAAATTCACAGAGATTACAATGATGCACATGCATCAAGATAAAATAAATTTAACGTAAGAGAAGTAAAGCAATACAAAATGAAGGATGAGAATACATGAACTCATGCCACAGAATTCTACAGACTTGGGAGAGACATGCCATGTACTTGGTGCTAAGCTTTATAGCAGGCAACATCAAGGAAGAAACACGAACATTTACAAGATTCCAAAATGACCATAATGTAAAAACAAACCAGATGGCCTAGGAAAACACATTATTTCTGTTCCTGAGATAAGAAATTCCTCTCTTGGCAATATGATGGAATCCAGGTATGTGACTCTCAGAGGGACTGATTTAATCCTAGGATAGATTTTAAGTACAGGCAAATGGAGAGACTACATATTCTTCAGACAATTTTGCATAAACATTTTTCCTCGTAGGTGAGGCTCTAAATAGCAAAATTCTAGATGATACTCCATGACATATCAGTACCTGGAATGCAGCCACGTTATTTTGTTAGGTAAATGCAAAGACACAGGCTTCCATACCATCTAAAATGACTCACAGGACTAGCAATCTCTCAAACATGTGAACAGTATAAGGAGAAAGATAAAAACAAGCCTCTTTGAAAAGCAGGACAATCTTCACTTGGAAGGAAAAAAGACTTATTCTAAGACATGTCCAAGATTCAACTCAGAAAGTAATTTTGGGTAAACTTTCCCCCACAAATAAATAGGCAAGAAAAACCCTCAAATGGCATTCACGATGTTCTAATACTAATGGTAAAATGTTTAAAACCAGTTTACTAAATGCTAAATCCTTTAAAAATAATTAGCAAAATATTCCTAAAAAATTAATTTGCAGCACTGTAAACCACTGTTTTGTTCTCTAACATAAACTAATTATAAAAATATAGTTGAGTTATTAAAATAATAATTGCAAATACTTAATTATCTACCTGGATATAGAACAAAGGACAGTCTTCTTCCTTAACAACCATTGAAAAATGTATTAATTTGCTGTATGAATTTCTGAAGGTTTTATTTTATAATCAGTTATAAAAGGAAGGAAAACAAAACCAAAAAAATTTAATCCCTTCCCATTTGCTTATCCACGTAGATCTTATAAATACTAGCAGTGTCTTGCCTTTGAAGATGGCCAGACCAGAATCCCTACTTATTGCCAGATGTAGTATTTAATCTCCTGGGAACTTCGGATAAAAACAAGGAGCTGTCTTCAGGGCACCAATGTTTCCCTGGACTCAACTGTCATAAACTTATATTGGCAAATCAAAATTATTGGCAAAATAGAACACATATCAGGACTCCCAAGAATATCTAATCTAGAAAACCTGGAACTAAAGAATATCAATGCAAAATATCAATGCAAAATTGGCTGAATATTTTTAAAAGCACTGACAATTCAGAGAATTATATCGTTCTTTCTGCATGCCACTGTATACATATTCATTGTGCAAAATGGAAATTTTTATTTTTCACTCTGCAATTTTTAACTAATATCACAGCTCTGTCATCCATTCAAACAACAAACAATTCTTGAGAAGTTCTGTTATATGTTAGATTCTGGGGATAATTAGATCACGTCCCTTTGGAGAGAGGATAGGAAGGCAAAAGTGATTAAGATGACTTCAGAGGTCTAGGTGAGACATATTGAGTCTCGATCAAGAAATTTCAAGATGACCACCAAGCTTTTATACCATACTGTCTGATGAAAACAGAATCCAAGTCACCTCTGCTGCATAACTTTGCATTAGTCAATTTTAAAAAGTAAGTAGGTGAATTTTAATATGGTATATTTAATAAAAATATCATGTAAACACATACGAAATATAAAATTATCATTTTGTTTTAAATATCAGAAATCTGATATGTATTTTACAAATACATAACACATCTCAACTCAGACTAGCTACATTTCAAATGATCAGTAGTCACACTGTGTAGTGGTTACTAGTTGGACAGTTAAGCTTTGTTCAGTTGCAAACACTGAACTTGAATTTAGATTTTTGCAGTATTTTGATATAAGACAGAATATGTAGGGGTTAACAGTATTGAACTCTTTAAAAAACACAGCTTCTCCAAATGAAAATAATGATAACCCTTACAAAGTACAAAGCACCTGCAGACCTCAAAATAATGCAGTTTTGAAGAGGTCATTAAATTCTCTGCACCATAAAGAATGGCTGTATCTTAGGGCATTACAGCAGCAATATAATCTCTCTCAGTGCTAAACTTTATAGCAGGCAACATCAAGCAAGAAACATGAACATTTACAAGATTCCAAAATTACCAAGTATGAAAAAAGATGTAACTTTCTACATTATATATCCTCTACTTACAAATCTCTGAATAAGTGTAGCAGCAATGGAAAAACGACACTGATTCTCCTCTCTAACAATAAAAGGGCTAATTCTACAATTAAGATGTTATCTGTAAACTCTCCATCCTTAAAAACCCAACCAGATTCCTCCATATTGTCTACCCAGTCCTACCAGATGTGTTCTTTAAGACCTACCACACAAGCGTGCCCTGGTGCCTTAGCAGCTGGTCTTTACCCTCCAGCTGGTAAGGTTCACATACATCCTAAGGACCTGGGTTCATGTCCTGGGGCTGTTCATGTGTGGTTCATGTGGGGGCTGAGGCGGGGTGGGGTGCAGTGACAACCAAGATGAACAACTGATAAATAAATGCTTCCTCCTCTATTTGCCAGCACCTTTCCTCAAAAAGAATAAACCAAAAAACAAAACAAAACAAAAAACAAAAAGCTTACGTATAACCACAGACTACACTTCAGTGTGAGTAACAAAGCAATGTTTGCTGGAAATCAGATAGACAAAATGGATATTTTCATAAACCTCATAAAAGTACTTTATTTGGTGATATTTTTGGCAAGTGGAATTAGCCTCTTGTTAGCCCACTCCTAGAAATTCCTTAACATCTGTAATAACCACATAAATACAAAGAATCTACGGTTCTCTAAACAACAATTGTAGGTCTGATTCTCAATCAGTGAAATATTGAGTAGTTAACAGCCAGTCTTCTGTAATTATTTTTATGCAACCGTGAATACATGAGCAATAAAAGGTCGTAATCTAAACTTATGAAGGTTTAAATAAATTTGCTATACTTCGGCTTCCTTACCTCTCATTCATTTCTGAACTAATCTCTTGTATTTCTGTCACAGGTACAATGCTGAGAAATGTTTTGGTAATTTTACCATTTTTAATCCATGACTCCATCCAATGGATTCTTGCTTTTCCTCACTTCACCTCTCTGCATTATAGTATTTATATGTCTAACTCTCTCAGCTTCCTTGATACCCCTCCTTCAGGTTCTCTTTCTACATTTGCCTTCTCACTTTTTAATGGAGTCTTTTTTCTGTCTACTTCTTCAGTGATCATTCTCATCCTATTCAGTCCCAGGTTAGTTTCAAATAAAACTCAGGTTACACCAGCCAGGCTTAAACTATCTCAACTGCTAATTACCATCTCCAGTGTTCCCAGTCCAAAATGTCAATTGCCCCTTGGAAGACTTCTTTTGCCTTGCTTCAGGTAACTAGTATCAAAAATGTATCAAAAAAAGAAGAGTAAGTGTTCTTCTTTAAATGGCTTCCTTTCCTGCTTTTCTAGTCATGGATGTGGTCCTCCACTCAGCAGACCAATTCGGAATATGCCAGCCATACTGACTTCTTATGGTTCTTCTCCCTCCAAAGCCTTATTTTTCAGACAACAAGCCTTTGAAATATCTTACAAATTCATTCTCTCCTCTCCTACTGTGACTATCTTTGCTCCCACGCCTTCATTATTTTTTTGAATAATGAATATTTATTTAACACTATCCAAGCTGTTCTCTGTATCTCTAAAAGTCCCCCGCATCAATCCTTCCTCAATAGGAACCATCATGTAGAAGATGACCAAATCACTAATGTCCTTTAAACATTTCAATGGCTCTCCTTTCCCTAAAACAGTAGATTACCACTTTAACATGCACTAAAATCACCTGAAGAACCTGCGTATTAATACAGATTGCTGGGCTCCTACTCAGATTTCTGCACATGTAGATGTGGGGCTGAGCCCAAGATGTGTCTTTTCAGAAAGTGCTTAGGTAATACTGATGCTCCTTGTCTGCCAATTGTCTTGTTGGCATTACTGCCCCTGCAAAGGAAAAAAAGTCCAAGCTACTAACCACATTGTTTGCAAGTCGTTAAATATTCTTCATGTCATCTGTCTCCAGCCTTCTTTCCATTGGTATAGCTCAGTTTTCTCACTCGACCTTCGGAATTAAGTTTGGGTCCTGTGCCGTATTATAATATCGGGATCTTTATTCACACTCCTATCTGGAATGTCCTCTCCACCCTCTTGATCCCTGCCTCCCCAAGCCCCCCGACACAAATAAACATTAAATGCTTGCATAGTAGCCTGTGCTTCTACCTCATGGCACATACTGTATTATTTGTTAAATTACAGTACATAGTAGTTATATATTTGTTAAGATTCTTATTTACTATCTCCCTCACAAAACAGTAAGTTCCAAAAGGGAAGGTACTATGCTGTCTTTCTCACTGTTACATTCTCAAAAACTAATAAGTAGTAGACACTCGCAAAATATTTGTTAAACGAAAGACAAATACATCACTTAATCTATTTCTCTAATTACTGTCATGTTTGTTTTATCCTCATAATGACAGCCCCAAAGTGCTGATGTCATATTCTTCCAATTTTGTGATCACAGACCTAATTAGTCAGCAGTCTTCTAATACATGTCTGTTGAATGAATGGATGGCATTTAAGAAATTCTTGCAATTTAGCATAATTCAGAATCTATGTTGAAGGACTATCATCTTAAAGTACTGTATAAGAAGCATGAAACTGACAACAGAAACTTGATCCAATTGATACAGTACTAGGTTAGCAGAGTTTTAGAAAATGTAAAGAATTCTGTGATTACTAGTCATTGCAGATTTGCTAACTGTAAACTGAAATTTGGGGTAAGATGATAACATGGGCAGAAGAGAGTGAAGTGGATATTACAGTGTCATCTTCTAAGATTTTACTTTCTCTTGAACAATGTCAGGAAGATGGACACAAATGATGTCAATCATAAACTTGACAAAGCCTCTAGAAATATAATATGCTATGCAAGGAAACGCATCTGAAGGTCAATCTGGAAAGACATTCCCTGATAGACTAAGCAAAAACGTTTTAACAGCAGCACCTAACACTCTGTGTTTATGATGTGCTCCATTTTATGCTAAATATTCTACATGGATTACTTTATGTAATCCTCAAAATAATCCTATAAGAACTCCCTTTTTTTTAGCTTTATTTTAATTTACTTGTTCATCTTGGTTGTTTCCCCTCCCCAACCCTGACTCCCTGACCCAACCTAGTCCTTGGGATGTAGATGGACGACACCCAGTAGACTTAATCATTAAGCTGCCAGGGTGTACACAGAACAACATTTTTTAATACTGTTTTAAAAAAGAGGCAAAGAATTATCTAATGTCACACAGTCTAGTGAAAGTCTGTTGTAGACTCTTTAAGCCATGTTATTTACAACAAAACATCGTTTTGAAACATTCTGAAATAGATACGCCAAAGTTACATTATAAAAGTTCTAAAACTATGAAACCATTTCATACTAAGAATTATTTTAATAGGCTTCACCTCAATCATTTGGTTACACGAGTTACCAAGTATTGCTGAGTATATTCTAAATCTGATGATGCCTTTGCCATTGAGGTTTTTCTAATAGGTTTATTTTTCTCACAATTGTTTTTACTTTTATACATGTCTTTTTGAAACTAAAACTTTCATAGTGTACTGATTACCATTTGTCTTGAATGCTCATTCCTAAGGGAAAGAGATTACATCTTGGAATAGAGTACACAATACACACTCAATAAATATTTATAGAGCTGAATAAGAAATTTATATTTGAGGACTGTTTTTCATCAACTTTATATTCATTAGATTTAAAAAATCAAAATTAAAAAAAAATCAGCTGTAGAACAAGACAAGGTATAGAACATATCTGCATCTGCTAAGTACAAAAGCTCTTAATAAAGAAGGAATCCAAGAAAATACTCTGCAATGAGAAGTAACAGTAAGAGCTCATTCTTCTAATTTCTGAACATGTATGGGTATTACCAAGTTATAAATGTGATTTCGCCTATTTTAATTTGTATCATATTTTGTTTTGACACATGAACTATTTGATTTCTTTAAATCAAACTACCGTGCAAAGAGAAGAGAGAAAATTTCCTTATTTCCTATTTAAATAAACATTTTCATTTAACTACCAAACTCGATACGTGTTTTGTTAATTTCTGGAAATGTTTTAAATACTTGCATGGAATTACACGTCTGTTCAAACTGTCTACTTAGGACCCTGATTACACATTTTTCTTTTCTTTTTTAAAAAGGTATAGCACAAATACTATTTGCTTTTGTGATTTTTATATCTATCAAATGTCCCATTTGGCAAATACTTTTAAAGTGTTAAAATAATAAACAACAAAGTCAAGCAAATAAATGGGTGATGTAGTTTGTAAGCTTTTCAGACAACCCCTGCTGATAAAGCAGGAAGAGAAACTCGAATACTGTAAAATCAGCCCTGGCATCACTACCATTATTAGGAGAGTTGGATCAGAAGCACAGGTGAATTTATTGTAAGAGCACCATTTTACTTTTTCGTGGTTCAAAAATATAACTTACAACTCTTCTTTGTAGAATGTCTGCCACGTCAGTAAAATACACTCAAAGAATGAAGCTCTAAGGCCAGAGTCTATCAACTATATTATTAACAATATACGTACTCAAGTTTTGTTTAAACACGTAAGTGAAAAGACAAACAGCAAGGCAAGAGTTAATTGAAACATTCCCAGTTTAGAGCAACTGCCTCTAGGAGTGGGGGCTGGTGGGTGGCAGGAGGAGGGAGCAGGGCAGAGAGAAGCAGAGTTAATCAGGGAGCAAATCCAAAGCCAGGCATGGATAGGCCTCACTAATGAGCCTCAAGTACCCTGCAGTGGTTTTCAAACTTAACTGGCTTCAAACGATGCCACCCCATGACAGAATGCAGCTAGCCATAAGAGGAGGGTGATTAGAATAAATGACTGGAGTAATTAACTCTGATGTGAAACCACCTGATTGGAAAAGAGAAGCCAAGAGCTATTTAGCTGATGGTCTTCCAGTAGAAAAAGGAAGCTTTCCCTTTCTCTTGTGTGGGTGTTCAGTTAGAACTCAACTCTTTCAAGTAGGTATTTGGTAGCACTAATGAAAAGCAGCTTTCATTCAAGGGCCTCTCAAGGGCCTTCCCATTCAGTCTGAAAGGGGAAGAAAATAAAAGCTTCAAAGTCGAACTAATTTACTTTACTCCCCTACCTCTTAGTGAATTTTGCACTAGTGAAGTCTGCGTTCATATTTATGCTAACAATCACCTTCCAAATAATGTCATCAAATACCAAACATTTCATTAATGAAATAACCAAATAAGGAGGAAAATTTTTAAAGTTTAATTTCCCCTTCTTTAAACTGTTTTACAACATCACATTGCACATCTTAAATATTTACTATTCGTATTTGTTAACCACAATAAAACTGGAAAATGTTTTATGCAAGACTTCTAAACTTCTAACAGTTGCTGATGGTTGTCAATACTTCCTTTATAAGTATCTACAAGATCATTCTTCCTATAACAAGAGACTCTTGAGTAAGGGAGAAGGGGATAAATTACAGATGGGGTACATATATTTTTGAAGAGAAAACAAACAAAAATAAATAAGAATATTTTTGCCAAAAGAGCTTTCTCATAGTGCAAATTGAGCCAAAGAATCCGCCACACCCTCTCTCGTCTGCTTTATTTTACAAAGAGGAGAATTACAAAGACTGGGGGCATTACTACCTGCTGTTTTACAAGTAATCATCAATTCATTGGGCCAATGTTGTTCTGTACCTGCTGAGTTAATGTCCCCAACACCCCCAGCCCCCAAACAGGTTCGCTAGCTGCCCAGTAACACCAGTTAGTAGCACATGTAACTTAGCAAATGTTTATGCCTAAACTCGGATTTATTTGACAGCTTTACACCTTTGGGCATGATATAATTAAATGTTTTGACAGCTAAACAAAAACTGTATAAATTTAAAAGCTATTAGGAGCTCAGCATCTAGAATCTAAATGAAGTAATCTGCTTATACACTAACCACTTTTAGTGAGGCACTCTCATAAAAAGCAGGAAGAGAGAGGTAAATGTCTATCCAAATACTTTAGCTAATTCCTTCACATTCCTTCTATGAAGAATATTCTCCTTGTAAATATTGATAATGACTTGAATATCAACAAAGGGAACATAAACAGATTTAAGATTATCAATATAAGCCCTAAACCTTGTCATAAACTATTTTCTATAATCATAGAAAGAGCAATGTTTAAAAGGCATAGATTCAGAAACAGTATATTTGAAAAGTCACGATATGTTATCTAAAGAATGGAAAGCCACACAAGTAGAGTGAACGGCTGTCAAACTCAAGAGTTAAGGTAATTTCCAATAGTGCAGGGCCAGGTTTTCACAGTGCTCTGAGCTGCGTGGTCCTCTAAGACCCCAATTCACTTTTCGTTGGTGGGATCACAATTCCCTTAAGTACCTGCTTACCTTCAGGAAAACTCACTGTTCATTATGTGAGTTCTAGAAAATGTTCCCATCAATAGTATTACTCAACATATAGAGTATATAGCTTTCTCTTGAAAGGAAAAACAAAACAAAAACAGCGCAACCTTGTAAAATAAAATTATCCATTAAACTACCACTTTTAGAATGAAAGGCTGATTTATATCTTCTATATGGCATCATATCATTCTAGAAAGAACCTAATGAGAACTGGCTCAGAATTCAACCCCCAAAAGCTCAAGTTTAAATAGAACCTAGGTCAGAACCATTTGGAATCTATCAAATATATAAAAATGTTTAAAATCTAATTTTCATCATGTAATGACCTAGGAGATACTGCACCCTCACTAAAGGTAACACCAGTATGTTGTTTATTTAAAAATACAATCAATGAAATATCTAGAAGCCAGCTCACTTCTCACATAGTATTTATATTTCACTTTATCATCCTTCTTGGAAAGACAACTCTAAAGGAAGAAAATACTATGAAACAAAAATCCTGTTTAACTTATACATGCTGATGTCAAGTAATTTAAAAAACATATTCTAAAAAGAGCTTCTTATGTACACATGGAAAAACATTAGTGCATTATCTAATTGTTCTCTTCCTCTCACTCATGTTAACAGGATGGATGTCTTCTTTGTGTTCCATATTTGGATCTAATGGAACAGTCTGAAAATGGATTAAACTTTTTCAAGTGTTTATATATCTGGCCGTGTATGAACTTTGCAGGGAAGGGACTGAGAACTGAGAAGCCAATCTAGCTATGTTTTGTTTTGAAATGAATGAACCTCGAGTCAGATCATTTACACGGTAGTTAGATGGCTCAATATTCTTAGTTGATGAGCAACTGAAAACTTAGTGAATTTAGACCTAAAGGAAAGCACTGCTTTCTGTAAAGTAAGAAACTGACATTATTAAAATAGCACGAAGGCCCTCTTTTTATGAAATAGTGTGTCCGTGTTCTTTTTATTGTTTCTCTCTTTCTCTTCTTCTTTGACATCTTCTGAAAATGTTACAATCAAATGTTATCAAACATTGGACAAAGATCTATCCACACTCAATGTGTGTGTGTGTATCTCTACACATGGATCAGCGAGACCTGATAAAAATAACATAGCTAGTGGCACTGATCTCATCCAATTTAGCTAAAAGCACACAAACCAGAATTTAGCCCATGCTGCCTTTTTTATTGGCAAAGGTGCTATGCTTAAAAATTTCCATAGCATTTTGCTGTGGCAGCTCTAGGGGTGCAGCGACGTGGTTGAGATTGCTGAACAAGTCATGCCTAGTATTACGTGCTGATTTTGTAGACTCAAGACTCCATTGAATATAACATGAACTTTTACATGTTGCTAAGAAATAAAAAGCTGCAAAATAAGCATAATGAAATTTTTTATCATGCAGAATATTTTGTATGGATGGAAAGAAATTAGACATTTTAGACATGCAGTTTAAGTAAGTATGGTATATGTGTAAAAAGTATATATAAATGAAATAAACTGGTTATTTATGAACATTTCAGAGTGTACTGAATTACTTCTTGATTCAAAGTTAAGCCTGTTTTTGCACACAACATTGCCCTCAATATATTGTGAGGCAGTCTTTTAAAAAAAAGGAATTCTCCACTATTATCTCTGAAATTTTCTGCGAAGTCTTGGTCTACAAATTTTGATGCTGCTTTTTGTTCAATCTCTTTTTTTAAATAAGAATTTCTCTTAGCGTAGGACTTAACAACTGCTCTACTTCTGTCCTCTCCTAAATAGGTTTATGTATTTGTTAACTATGTATCTTAATTCCTCCACTGTGTTAACTTTACAATAAAACTTTCCAAGGATATCACAGAATGATGTTCAGCGCAGTAACATTGTTTATCGGAGGACACTCTGGCATTTCTCACAAAACTAGATATACTCTTAGCATATGGCCCAGCAATTGCACTTCTTGGCACTTACTCAAATGAGCTGAAAATTTATGTCTGGTGAAAGTCTACACACGAATGTTTTTATCAATTTTATTCATAATTGCTAAAACTTGGAAGCAACTAAGATACCCTTCAATAACTTTAGTTTATCCATATAATGAAATATTATACAATAAATAGAATACAATAAAATGAAATGAGCAATCAGATGAAGATGGGGGAGGGAACTTGGGGTTAAACAAATAAAAATGACAGTTGTGACTGGCACTAGAACTCTGGCGTTGTGTCCTGGATGATGAAGACACACATGAAAACAAATATGAAAAATGGGAGAGTAGAGGGCTGAAAGCATAAAGTAAGTTCAACTAGCATTATAACCTTTCATATAAATGTATAAACAATGTTAAATAAATAACTTGCTTTTTATATTTGTGAGACAAAAATGTACTTTACATTAATCAACACTGAAGAGAGCATAAACCTTTATACTATAGTACTACCTATATGCTCATCATTTTAATGTTTCATCAAACGATTCTTAAGAAAACTCTGACTGGCATGTCCTGGTGGCTCAGGCACTAAGCTGGTGGGTATGACATGGGCCATGTAAAGACTAAGGCCCTGGGTTTGCAAACTGGTGCTGGGTGGGTAGGGGACAAAGAAAAATAAATTAATAAAGTGCCTCCTCCCCTTGAAGTTTCCTTAAAAAGAATACTTCTTTTTTCTTTCATTTCCTTCCTCTCTTAAAAAAAGAAAAAAAGAAAATTATCAGCAGCCTTTCTGAAGCATATATCATTTCTCAATTATTTCAGCTCTTGCTCCATCGTTCTATTTTGTCATTCTCGATAGCTTCAGAATTCATGTGAGTGGTTTTCTCTTTTATTTTTCTTTCTTTGTTCACTTTAGAAACTTCAAGCATTAATAAACTTTTGACTTAATATTTCAAGCAATTCAAATCTAAAGTCCTTGAATAACCATAATCTCTTTCCTGCCGGTTAACTTCTGTCATACATGTTCTCCCTCTTCACTTCCTGGAACTTCTGTTTATTCTTCAATTACAAAGCTACATGACAAAAACCACCACTAAACATAAAGTTGTTTGACAACTGGTATATGTAAATTATCACAGCACTCACAACTTTGTCTCCAGAAAGATTTATCACCTCACACAGTCTACGGGAGCACTCGCAGGCCACCTGACATGCTTTCTGCACCAATGATGAAATGTTACAGGAAAGGGCAAACAAATCTTGATGCTAAGACTGGCTGAAATGGTTCTAAAATCTTGGGCATCAGAGAAGTTACTCAAGCTTCAATTTACTCATCTCTAAAATGCAAAAATAATTCATTCTTTATAAAATTATTGCAAGAATTAAACTATATGCCTTGTATAGAGTTATCCCAGCTTAGTCAAAGACATCTTCTAACCTGATGAGAGCATGTGACCAAGGACATAATGGTTAATGAACTATGAACAGAAATCATATATTCCACTTACGTGTTGCTCATCCCAAAAGGAATGGGCATGTTTCCTTTCATCCTTTCTACTGACTGAGAAGTAAAGAAAACTAAACCCACACTGGACCCAGAGATGGATAGTAATATTGGCAGATTCATGCTCTAGTATTAGGCTCCGTTTCCCTGTTCATTCAGGAAAAATGAGGAGAACCTAAGTAATATTACTGGTGACAAATGAGGAGTCTATAAATCTTGAGTAGGTCAAAGAGAAATAATAAGACTCTAAGAAATAATGGCTTAAAGTAACAGGACAGCTTAGCTTGTACCATCAGTAACCTAAGCAGAGTACAGGATAGCCAGAATCCTGGCGGAAAACAGCAGCACAACTGAATGGGAGTCTGCGAGAATTTTATTCACAAACAGGCCATTCTGAGGAACCTGCAGATTCGTAACAATGAGGATGACTCACTTCTACTCTGAAAGTACAGATAGATTTACCTTCCCTGTCTACCTCCTTCTAGGGGAAAAAGAACAATGACCACTTCTTGACAGGGAAGGGTGGAGGCTCACAGAGTGGCAGATGGCATGATTAAGGAAAGAGCTAAAGGGTCTGGAGAAAGACCAGCTTCTACACCTCCAGGGTTGTCCTCCATTGTCTGAGGCTCAAGGCGAACTTCATGTCAGAATCTGGCATCTATAAGATACCAATTCTGAGAGATGTGGTGTGATCTGTTTTAGCCCCTTAGCAAATATGCTTTCCAAATGTTTTAATTTTGAATTTTAGATTTACAGAAAAAGTGCAACAATGATAGAGTTTTCACATACTCTCCACCCAGCTCTCTAAAATGGTAACAACTTATATAATCACAGGATTATCAAACAGAAAATCTATATGGCACAATATTTAAATAAAATATGGAGATTGTGTTCACTCTTGTGCCTTAGGCGACTGACATAGCTGGGGTGTGAACCATGTAAAGCCCAAGGATTGGCTCAAGACTGGGGATGACAAAATAAACAACTAAATAAAAATGCTTCTCTCCTCCTCTCCTCTTTTCCTTCCTCCTTGCCTTCCATTCTTTAAAAAAAAAGAAAATACAGAAAACATGTCATCTTTACTATACCCCCCCCAATATCCTTATTTTGCTCTGTTCTAGAATCAAACCTGGAATCTCCTACTGCATTTAGTTGTGCCTATCAATTACAAAGGAAAAATAACAACAAATAAGCTTTCAAATAAAAACTGAGTTAGAAAGAAAACAGCAAAAGAAAAGCCCAGGCTTTTCAAACAAGTAACAACAAAACATGAGCCCCTGCCCCTGCCCCACATGCTTCTACCCATCTCAGTCAGCTTGTTATTTGGTTTTAATGCCCACGTAGAAACAGTAGCAGAGACCTTGATTCCTCTCTGAGGTTGATGTGGGAAAAGGGCGTTGGAAGTAAGCTTTCCCTGACACATAAAGCTGGAAAAAAAAGCCATGACACAGGGAATAGGAGGTTCAGAAAAAAAAATTCTGTCGACCAACAGAAGGATGTAAAGGAAAGCTTATCGGTCCCGATTTGGGGTGAAGCTAGTAAAAACCTTCTCTAGGAATTCATGCCCCTTATATAGAACCTGGAAAAGTATGAACACACAATCTAAATGATCAAATAATGAAAAGACAGACTATCTTAGCTGAGTCACCCGACAGCACAAAGAAAGCTACAAACAACAATAACATTGAATAAGGGTCCTCACATAGATATTTCAAGTTATTAAAGACAGAACAGCAATGAAAATCAGCATTTAAAAAAAAAAAAAAACTGATTGAAAAAGAACCAAGCAGAATGTCTAGAAATAAAACACAGTCACGAAATTTACACTTATAGTGTTCTGTTTGAACAGCAGATTTGAAATGGCTGAAGAGATCATTAGTGATAAAAAAAAATATGAGGCGCGCCCCGGTGGATTAGAGGTTAAGTTAGTTGCCTCCAAAGGAGTGCAGGCCAGATAGTCCTGGGTTCATGTTCCAGATCCAGAGGAACAATCAGTATGATCCACTAAATAAAAATAAAAGTGCTTCTTCCTCCTCTTTCTTCCTGCCTGCCTGCCTACTCGCATTCATTACTGCCTGGATGTTTCCTTTAAAAAAAAATGAGGAAATTATGAGAATGGAATAGAGAAATAAAACAGACAATACAACAGAAAGGTTTTGTAGGCATAGCTACAAAATGAGAAAGTACAATATACATCTAAAAGGAATTTTAGCAAGAATAAACTGAGATTGTTGGGAAGAAACGATATCAAAGAGAACATTCCTGAGAACTTTCTAAAACGTTATATGCCATAAAACCTTAGGCTCAGGCTGCATAATGAGTCCCAAGCAGAGTAAATAATAATAAACCCATACTTGGACACATTATAATAAAAGTGTAAAATCCTTTAAAAGCCAGTTGGAAAAATGTCAACAGCAACCTAAAAAAGATAGCTGATAGATTTCTCAACAGTAATAAGAGAAGTGAGAAACTAACATTTTCTAAATGCTAGGAGAGAAAATAATAGTTAACTTATTAGCTATAAGAGAGTGGAAAAGATCACTTTCAATAATGAAAAATACCATGCAAACACCAGATATTTCTGCAACTAACACTGTGTTATTTTTATTACTGTTATTATTATTATATTATTATTATTATCATCATTATTGTGTGTAACTTTGGCTCTACATCCAGAACTTAAATTGCCTGGCTTTCTTCACCTGGGTGTTGCACTAACATCTGAATAAATGAGTTTATCTACAAAACCTTCTTTTCCTAACTACCCCTTATTTCTATAAAATCTAACCTACCATCCCAGTCACCTAGTGCCAAAACTTTGAATACCATTTAATTTCTCTCAGACAAAATCTTACTATTTCTGCCTCTAGATTTCTGAGCTATAAAAAAGTTTGCCAAAGAAAGATTATCACTGCCATTTTTACCAAAGAAGCAAATGTGGTGTCCAATTTTTTTTAGTTAATAGACTATTAAACGACATATTCCACTTCTCTCTCATATTTATTATATCTTTAGTCTAACTACATGTATTTATGCATGAACTTAGAAATGCTGCTCTAACATGGTTAAATTTAAATTTACTCAGGAAAATCTAGTTAGAAAAAATAAAGTTTTGAGATGGGTTTTGAAATCTAGAATAGATATGATTCAATGAAATGAGTGGTAAATCCTCCTAGTTCGATGGCATTGTGCAAAAGCTGCATTACAATGTGCTATTTTGCATACTTCCTATGAAAACCCTTATCTCATCTGGATGGACAGTTATGCAATTCAAAGCATAGGGATTTCGAGCAGGGAAGGTAAACAAGTATTGTTCAGGAAGGTAAACAAGTATTGTTCAATCTTTTGCATTTGTTCAAGATCAGTTAAAAATTTAATCATTGTGATTTTTAGCTTTTTGGAAAAATTTGTTTTATTTTGTTTATGTTTTGGTACTAGCCATGTTTTAGATCAGGGACTGGTAAACTTTTTCTATAAAAGTCCACATAGTAAATATTTTAGGCTTTTATCTCATCAATTCCTCAACTCTGCTGTTGCAGCCCCCAGGCTTCCATATAAACCAACAAACATGGTGACTACATTCCAATAAAATCTTATATACAAAGTAGGCAGCAGGCTGGTTTTGAACTGTGGGCCATAGTTTACTGATCCCATAGTTTGCTTTAGACTCTTAAGAAAGCTTTTAAATAAATTAATCAAATTTTTATCATTTCTCCATCCAGTGAAACTCAAGGCAACAAGAACCCAAAGACTGGCATATACTTGTAATGACTCAAGGAACATGGCTCCTCTTTCGTCCCTGGTGACACCTTCCTTCTCTATACACCACTAGCATCTGAGACCGTCCAATCTGAAAGGAGACAGCTTCTACCTCAGTGGGAACAGCATCCTTGAATTAGTGTCCTTTTAAGACTCAAAAGGCATCTGTCTCCTATCAGACTAATTGTGACAATGAGCAGTTACTTACTTTCACTGAGCCTCAATTTCCTTGACATAGTAGAAATAGCTACAGTTAGGGAGGCTGTACCTCCTGGTTTGACCGGGATTGTTTAACCTCACTGGCCAGGTTTGAAACCCTCACAGTTTCAATCATAGTTTTCTGAAGGTTCATTTGGGCAAATACAAATTCAACAGACTAGTTCCACACCGTCTGACAGGGTTGCAGGCTTCCCCGAGTGTGCTACACACAACGCCCTGTCTCACCATGAGCCTGAAACCCCGTCCCAACCACACCTCCTGCCATGCTTGGCGATTCTCTAGTTGGTCGTTTCAACTCTAAAAATGAAGGTTAAGTCTATCCATAGTGGGGCAATAAAATGGGATATTAGGTGAAAGAATGCTGAAAACGTCTGGAACATAAAGGGTATTTAACAGATGACAGTTCTCTTCTGGTTAACCACTTCCCACTTTCCCAGGAAACCCTTCCCTTTAAGCTTGCTCATTTATTCTACCACTATGCATTCATTTAGGACTTATCACATGTGCTAAAAATTGGAGACACAACCTGAATAACACTGACAAGGTCTCGGCTTTCATTCTCCAGGGGAAACTGACATTGATACACAAATTATCCAGTAAGATAATGTCAGGCAGTGATCAGTGTCCAACAAACAAACAAAAAATGTAATAAACAGAGAAGGTTCCTCTAGAAAGGTCTCATGTGATTTGAGACTTAAAGGGTAAAATCCACAAGAAGTAGTAATTGAGAAGAGAGTATTGTGTAGATGGGGCAAACAAGGACAAAATTCTAGAGGTTAGAAAGGTTCAGTATCAGAGAGGAAGGACTCATCTTCCGAGACGATTATCTCCAAAGTTAGTCATTCTTCAGTTCTGTTCATGCCAAACAATGCCTTTTTCACTCTGCTATTACTGTAGTCATTTTACATTCCCATCATCAGCACAGAAGAGTTTCAACTTCTCCACATCCTCACTAAAATTTGCTGCCTTTATGTTGTTGGTTTGCTCATTTTTATGGCAGCCAACAGATCGGAGGTGGTGATACCTCACTGTAGTTCATTTTACATTTCCCTGTTAAGCAGTGATACTGAACATCTTTTCATATACCCAATGACCATTTGCTAATGTAAAGTATTCTTTGGAGAAATTTCTATTCAAGTCTTCAGCCCATTTTGAAATCAAGTTATCCGTTTTTTTGCTAATGAGTTTCAAAGTTCCGTATATATTTTGAAACTTAATCCCTAATCTAGTTTGAAAGTATTTCCTCTCATTCCACAGGTTACTTTTTTTTTCTGTTGATTATTTCCTTTACTGTGTAGAAGCTTTTTAGTATGATAGATTCCCACTTGTCTATTTTTATTTTTGTTGTCTGTGCGTTTGGTATTATGTCACTAAAATTCCTCCCAGGACCAATATCACAGTCTCTTTGTATTCTTCTAAGAATTTTATAGTTTCAGATCTTACATTTAAGTCTTTCATTCATTTTATGTTATATTGTATATGAATCCAATTTGATCCTTTTACTTGTGGACATCCAGCTTCCCCAACAACAAATATTGAAGAGAACGATTCTTTTCCTATGAATATACTTAGTACCCTCATTGAAGATCAGTTGACAATGAGTGGATTTATTTCTGCATACTTTTTCTCTGTTTAATTGGTCAATGTGTCTGTTTTTATGCTCATGTCATGTTAATTTAATTATAGTCTCTTTGTAATATATTTGAAATCATAAAGCAGGCATATCTTTGTCATGTTACTGATAAGGAAAGTTTTCTGTTTTCCATCTTTGTGTGTAGTATCAGCTGTAAGAATAAATTTCTGATGTGATTATAAAGGTTATTATGAAAGTACCATTAGTACAACTGTGATTACTTATAATTGACAACTATAAGTGACAACAGCAGACATAAGTATTTCTCAGTAAACACATTTCAAAAAAAAAAAAAGCAAGTACTCAGCAACAGATTTTATTTCTTACTTTCAACCTGCCTTAAAAAAGAGAGATCACTGGTTCTGGTTCTGACATCCGTTATAGGGACAAGGAACAAAGAAAGAAAAAAATTTCTAATTAACAGTAGATAAAAGTTCTAAGCTTTTAGGCATAACTCCATCATGTGTGTAGTCATAAGTAAAATACATAGGAAAAAATGACTGAAAAATGATCCAAGAATCTGGGATCTGAGAATATTAATGAATTATGGAGATCAAGAGTCTGTGAGGAGAAGTAAGAAAAGAATTTAACGTGGAAAAAGGATATGTTGTTTAGTAAAAATGTTTCCATCTTTGTTTCATTTTTTGGTATTTCGTCACAAGGTATATTGAATGCATGTTTTAGTCCTTGTGTGTATTATAAAACCATCTGTATATGTCTATAAAGGTCCATCTATTCAGTCAATTACAGACCTCACACTCGATATAATGCCAAAATAATTTGAAAAACAAAAAAAACCTCTTTTGTAGACAAGTTAGAATATATTTTTAACTTTCTTTAACATATCTAATCAGACTATGAGATTTATTAGAAAACCAATATACGAAACCTTATTGTATCTCCAATAAAGGAGTATTCCAAAGTTCAAATAAAATGTGTATAAACTTACTTGTAAACTATAAGGTTTGACAATATGTAATTAGAACAAAAGGTTATTGAACTTGGATTCTAGGACTATAATTCTGAATATGTTACATAGAAGTTGTGTGACTTTGCCTATCAGACTTTGAGTTTCCAGAGAATTTAGAATATCTTCACTACCAGCTCCACGAGGACATTATGAGACTCAAATGACTAATAAGTGAAAGGTATCTGTAAAATGTTAAATACTATAAAAAATTTATTGTTGTTAAGCACTTCTTGGACATGATTTCTAAATCTCATAATGAAAATAAAATATATTTAAAGGAAAGGTACAGGAAGGAATGAAGCTGAGCAAGCAGGCAGGCAGAAAGACAGAGGAGGAAGAAACATTTTATTTTAGTTTTATCTAGTTATTCAGACTGGTTGTCTCTCATTAACCAGTCTGGGACTTGAACCCAGGGATATGTGGCCTGTGCCCTTCAGAGGGGATTGACCCAACCACTATGCCACCAGGGCATGCTGAAAATATTATTAATAATTTAGTAGAAATAAAATATGTTTAGGAACTGTAGTTTTTTATTGGTTAAATTATCATTATAGACTTTTAAATAAAAATACTACCAGTTTTAGTAAAAAGTGCTTTAAACACTTAAGTATTAGAATATATTCCACTAATATGCAAACAAAAGAGAAACTATGTTAGCTTATGCAATGCTTTACACATGGAAATCTGGGTCCATCATTAAGCATTTTGGGTAACACTCAAAATATATAGTACGCAGTAAACATGTCTACCAAGTAAATTAAACCCTGCACTGTGCAGCAGCTGATGCAAACTAGGAGTTGATTTAAAATTTTAGAAACAGAGGATTGTTTTAATTCTGTAAGTTTGTTTCTTAACTAAACAAACAGTGCTTCAAGTCTATACGGACTTCCAATTTTAAGACACATGTTCATTCAGGAGATCATATTTTAGGCTTTATAATACAATATACTATAAATAAATAAGTAATAAATTATGATTCTCAGTCAATATTCCATTTCTAGGGGCTTAGAGTCTGTCACACTTGTTTTAAATTTTTGTTCTACGCCAAGTTAAAAGTGCTTTATCCTGTTGGTCACCATGTGTATAGCAGGCAGAATTTGTATTTGGTCACTTGACAATCACCTGACTACATAATTCTACAACCATATTCATTTAAATTTCTCATGTTTTGTCATCTTTCCGAACAGCATTAAAAATCACATCAGTCATTAGAAATAACAAGACATTTAACTATTAACATGACCCCTCACTGCTGACGTAATAAATGATTGATAAAAGGCTACCTGTTTGGTTTTTGTCCCCTATTAATCATGATTCTCTCACTAAGGTGGGGAAGATGAATTTTTGTTCTCATCAGCTGTTCTCTGCTTGACTGGGTAATAATCCCTAAAAGTTATATAAAAATAGCTCTGCTTTTTATAAATTGGTCAAATTTATTATTCAGAGCCTCTCTGCTCTTTCTTCTATGACTGAGTAAATCATATTTCCAGGTGAAAATAAATAAAACATTTGTATTGCTTTTATTATTTTTTAAAATCCTATAATTTCAAGATCTTAATTGCTAAAGAATGTAAATGGCTAAAAACTCCCCATATCAATTTTCTAAAAAGGAAATGCAGATATTAAAAATAACTTCAAGATGGTGAATGGTGGGAAGTAGCAGGAGCACACCAGGCAACTTACATGCAGAGTCAGGGTAACTGATTTTGAGCAAGGTTTTTAGACGGCCTTACAGACAGGCAGAAAGGGTCGAGAGTCCCAGTACACAGAACTTACAGCCACAACCCAAAGATAAGTTTAACAGATATGCAATGTAGGAAAACCTGCCAGACCCACTACATCAGTAATGCTAAAAAGAAAAGCAAACTACTACTACCATAGGATGAAAGCAATAGCACCAATGTCTTCAAACAGAAGGACAATAATGCTGCAAATATGACTAGTATGTACTTTAATGATTACTTGGGGAACGAAATAGTATTAGATTCAGAACACAAAATTCAGTAAAATAACTTCTTAGCTATTCATATCAATCACAACCACTAAAAATTTATTATATATTCTTATTAAGTTGCCCATTACTAAAATCAACTACTATTTAAAAATAAACTTTTTTTGTGATGGTTACATCATTGTATTTATTAAAGGCTTTTCAAATTGTTCTACCCAAGTCTCAATGTCAACAACAGAGTATACAGATACTCACTCTAGAAATCTGCCAACCACAACAGCAGACAGTACAATGCAATGTTAAGAGAGAAATCTGGAATCTGACTGCTCCTTGCAAATATTAGCTCTGTGATTTAGTAGCAATAAAATCTAAGAACTAACTTTTCTAAACTAGTTTCCTCACCTATATTAACAGTACTTACTTTATAAAGTTAGAGCAAAGATTCAATAAAAAAAATCAGGAGTACTGAGCACTGTTTGATACATGACAAGGACTCTGAAAAGCAAGTTTCATTAGGCTTTGATCAAAATTCAATCATCAACACCTCCATATAAAAATTCCATAACTGGAAACAGCACCCGAAGGTAAAAATTAAAGTATCAAGTTTGTATTAGAAAAACATAGGTAGTAGATTGGTTAAAGTGGATAGAAGACTTAATTAGTATGAGCATCAAGTTATACACCCAAATCCATAGTTTCACACTGAGGAAAGTACGCTTTATGGTCAAAGATAGGTCTGTGACTTCAGCAAAGAGATGGTTCAAATAAAAAACACATAATGCTTCCCAAATTATCATTATTAGAAACAAAACTCATAGCATCTATCCTGATCATTAATGAGTATAGTGGTATTCTCTTTGTGACTAATATCTGTGGGTCCACTAGTAATTCCTGGAAGATAAAATGGACCTCTTGGCTTCGTTTTCTAACAATACACACATCATGGCTAAGGGTCGCTAAGGCAGCATTCGCCAACCATGATATCTATTCCACACACACAAAGCAACAAGAAAGATCCATAACAACGTCTCAATGTCAGAGGGTCAATGGCAGTATTAGAAATGCAAGATCAATCAAATTTATTCATAACATTCCCAAAGTACCTGTAAAGCTAACCCTGAGCAAAGTTATAATTTTTATTTCTCCTTAATCATTACTGTCCCTTTCAAATAAATGCAAGATTTAGATAGTCCCAATAAGGAAAGATATTTGAAACTGATCTACCTCAGGATCACCTAGGGAGTTAGAAAATTATTCTAGCATCTATTTCTCAAACATCCAGAATCAATTTTAATAAGGATAGTGTGGAATTCTCGTAACTGCCTTTTAAAAATAAACCCTTAAAAACTAAGTTTTAGAATGACTAGCTAACAAGAAAATTTGAAGGTTATATAGAAGGCAGAGATTAGCACTATAAAAGGAAAGTCTGACATTTTCCTTAATTTCTACTGGTGCATTTTTTAAGAGCATTTTGTTTTTAACACTATTCTTTATGGAGGGAGCTCAATTAGATTCTTCTAAAGTTACCTAGAAGGTTTATGTCTTGCTTTAAAAGTTCCAAATTTTTCTGAGACAACTTACATCTTTTCATATATTTTTTGAGCAAAAACGACAATTGCTGTGGCTCCTCTTAAAAAATTGAATATATTTCACAAAACAGGATCTACCCTTAAAAGGGTAATTTTGCAAGTGCACAGTTTAGAGGTTTTTGGTATAGTCACTAAATCATCATCACAAATTCCAGAGCATTTCATCGTACCCAAAAGATGCACCGCACACATTAGTATTCACTCCCCTTTTCCCTACTCCCCCTCCCCTGGCAACCATTAATCTACTTTGTGCTGCTATGGATTTGCCTATTATGGATATTTCATACAAATGGAATCATAGGTGTGGCCTTTAATATCTGAATTGTTTGACTTAGCACAGTTTCCTGCATTTATCAATGTTGTAGTAAATACACGTACTGGATTCCTTTTTATGGCTGACTAATATCCACTGTACGACTACACCATGTTTTCGTAATCTGTCCATCAATTGGTAGACATTGGGTTGTTTTCATTATTTGGCTATTACAATAATATGGCTATAAACATTGGTGTGGACATGTTTTCAATTCTCTGGGGTATGTATCTAAGAGAAGAATTGCTATCATGATAATTTTGCTTAATTTTGTGAGGAACTGCCAGTTTTTTCCAAAGAGAGGTAACCACTACACACTTCTACTAGCAATATATGAGGACTCCGATTTTTCCATATGCTAACCAATACTTGCTATGTCTGTCATTTCAATTTTAGCTGTGCCAGAGGGTGTAATGTGGTATTATCTCACGTGACTTGGTTTTGTTCATAGCTTCTCTATGATTAACTATCTTATGGTAACATCTTTTTGTGTGCTTTTGGCCATTTGTATATTTTTAGAGAAAAATCTATACTTTGTTCACTTTTTAATTTGTTTGTCTTTTTATTGTTGCATTGTGTACAATCTGTATAATTGACCCTTTTCAGGTATATGAGCTGCAAATAAATTCCGCATTCTGTAAAATGTCTTTTCATTGTCCTGATCTTGCCTTTTGGAACAGAAAAGATTTAGTTCCTCATACAGTCCAATTTATCTATTTTTTGAGTTTCTCTTATTTAAGAAACTACTGCTTAACTTGTATAATTCACCACTTTCATCGTTTATAAAATACGTTAGAAAAGTTAATTCTAGCCTACTGTAATTCTCAAATCATATTCTGTAAATTTATGCATGCTTTTGCTCCTTCAATATCACCCTATGTATCTAAATACAAAATTTACTGAGTTTCCAAAATAATATTCTTCATGTTTTGCCAAATCACGTAATCTAAGCTGTTCTCATTTTTTACAATATTTATATCACGATGACTGCTGTGGATGCATAAGAAGGCGTTACAGTTGACGGAAATAAAAATCCTACAAAATACTTGAATTAACAAGGTGTCTTCTGTAGGTCTTTCCATCCTGGCCCAGGCAGAGTGAAGAAAAGAGAGTGAAAATAGGGAGAGAATAGGTAGCTATCACATGTCTATCAGCGATGAAATCCAGAGTTCCTCAAGCACTTAAAAACAACATCATTAATGATACTTTAGGTCAAAAGAAGGAACGTCTCAATTGATGGCATCTTGATACTGTGAACAATGTGACTGAAAAGCTTGTAGCCCTTTTGCACTGTTGATATCAGCACACAGACTCTGCTAAATGGTTTTAAATTAGTCAAGGACTTGATGGCATTACTTGAACATCCATGACCTAGTGTGTGGTCCCCAAGACAATTCAGGTGGCTTTATTCTCTTTCCCCATGGAAGTTCCAAAATAACACTTCTCAAAGAGAAATATAAAAAATGAATAGATCATTCATAGGTAACATAAAGGAAGGCAAGCAGTTTTAACAAAGTTTAAGGATGCTAAAGAAAGAAAATAGCTCTGAAATCTTCTTGTTTCATGCCAGTGAAATTTGTTAGAAAACCACTTTAGAAAGAGAGGCACATGGAAGACTGAGAAGTGAGAAGGTCCCTCTGTTAGGCCGAAGGAGTGTGGCTCTGAACATTTCAGTCCAAAACATTCATGGGGTTCTTGTGTATTTTTCAAGGCAAATAGTGCCAATAGTTTCCAGGACAGTCATTTAACTAAACTTAACTGAAATATAGACCTTTAAAAAGTCCTGAGTAGAGAGGAAATTAAAATGGACATTAAAACATATAGTAGAAAGTAGCAGAAATGGAAAATATAACCTAAGCTACTGACACATTATTTTCCCAATATTTTATGTTCATAACGACCAGTCCATGATGATGAAAAAAAAAAAAGAAGAAAGAAAGAAAGAAAAAAATAGCACAAGTTTTGTGGGCCACCAAAATGACTGTGAGCAAACATTAAAATATGCCAAGGTCATTTGTATTTATAACATTTACACAAATTACTTCAACTACCACCAGACTGCATGGATATCTATTTCAGTTTTCAAATATCCAGAAAAATAATATTTAATAGTCCTTTCAAATTAGCATTTCTTATGGGTAATTATCTGAACAGTATCAAGGAGGACTGCATGCAGAAAGTGGACAGTACTGCTCAAGGTGGTACTGGAAAAGCTATTGGTCTTTCAAAAGACATTTAACCAATGTCACTAAAATAAACATTACTTAAAGTAATTATGTTTTAGTCAATATTCTATATGTCACAAAAAAAGTCTTTCAAGGACATAAAGCACCGAGAAAATTTGTAGGTATCTATCATGTAATATGACAGATTTGTCAGAGAAATGTATATGAATAAAACATAGGAAGTATTAGTAACATAACTTATATTCCCAAAGCTTACAGTACAGCACAAGTTTAACAAAGTGAAGATAGCTGCTAAATGTGGAAATTTTAAAAGTGGACTTAAATTGGAGCAAGGCACTATAAAAAAAGGGATTTCTAAAGGCTAAACTTGTCAGTATCCACTCATCTGCCTCAGGGCTGATGGAAAGAGGACTCTGTGATTTTATAATGTGGCAGGGGTTCTATGTGTAGCTTAAAAGCATTTTCAATTTACTGTAAGGTAGCCATTGCCTACTGTTCCCGTAATCAAGCATTAAGGTGCACTTTTTACACTATTTAGAAAGTTGGGAAATTCCAATATATAAAACTTTTTTTCTAAGAGCTTTAAACTCGAAATATGTGATATGCAGATTCTCTTCTCCTTCTCTACTCTGCAAACAGAAGATGGCTAAGACTCCTACTAAGGTGCAAAAAAGTATGTGACTTCTTATGGGTTGAGGCTTCCTTTATACATAAACCACTGAATTTAATACAAATTAAAACTTACAAACAAAACAAAAATAAAAACACATTTAAGGCATTGCAATGAGAAAGATATTTTGTATCTTTCAAAGACAGACTTGACTCTGGAGGAAGAGTAAAATATTTTGATTGAACAGTGTTACAGAAAAAAGAATCCATACACAAATCATTAGATTTACAGAATATAAACCACCTGAAATTTTTCCCATAGGAAAGCATTTAAAATAAAGAACAGTGAGGGTAGGAAGGCGGACATGGGATCTAAAGGATTTATTCAGGCATGGATCAGCAAGAATTATTCATACTAAATGTTGTAGAATTTTGTAAATGCTGTTTTGATTTTGCCAGCAATTAATGACGGAGACCTCAGAGAACGAACCAAATTGACAGGTACCATATTTGCTTATAATCTTTGGGTCACAAGTCTTTGAAAGAAAGGCTACCATTAAAAGACTATTCAGAGGTAGTTTGAAAAACAACTCAAACTGTAGATTCAAATCTAAAAAAGGCAAAAATAAAAACAACAAAATCTAAGTGATTTTTTTCCTTTGCAAAAAATTGGCCTGAAATACTTTACCTTTTCCCATAGTATATGTATTATCTTGAACAAGCAGACCATGTAAATACAAAATCTACAACTCTGCACTTAAAAGCAAGAAAAACACAGACCATAAACTTAGAATACAGAATCCGCATTATAACCATAGGGAGCAAGTATTATAAAGAAAATAAAAAATCTTTTTGGATTGATCATGTTAAAATGCATAAATTTTAATTTACTAGCTTACTATTGTTATATTTTCTACTACAAATATTTGCCTAACTCCCTGGCATCTACTATACTAAAAACAAAGAAAAAATCATAGGGTGGATTAAAAAGAGAAAAAAAGAAATATAAAAGGGAGTCAAGGAAATGAATAAGGAAGAAAAAGAGAAAAGGAAGATAGACAGACAGAGGAAGGAGGGAAGAGGAGCAAATTGGCTTAGTCAAGCTCTCTCGGGACAGTGTGCTGAGTTACCAGACCAGAAATGAGGGGTTGAAAGCTACTACTGATAACTGGTGGAGGCTGAAAGTGCTACTTAAGTGCTTGGTGTCTGTTGAAAAAAAGAGAGGAGAGGTTTGAGACTGAGGATGCCAAGTGCATTCCCAGCCAGCAGAGTAAAAAGGAAGCATTAACAGTGGCCTCAGGGGAAGCTAAGCATGTGCTCCCATGAGCCAAAGGGCAAATGTGGCCATAGCAGTGAATAGCAGCAGGATTATGGGATGAAGAAATAAAGAAACCACATGAAAATTAGCAACTTTAGACATATAAGGCAGTGGCTTAATAATTAGAGTAACAAGCTACCTGGAAATCATATTTCTATCTTTCAGCTGCCAGTGGGTTACCCATCACCAACTAGGATGCAATAGACTGAAATTCCATTTGCAAAATTATACAGAGTATTGATTCAGCTCTGAAACAGTGCTCAGCCAAAAAGTAAATAAGACACTCCCAGTGTTTAGCTTTCTAATAACCCAAATCAGCATTCTCCAAACTCTCCAAATAGTGGTCCAAATATTTAAAAGAAAAAATAGGTTAAATATCTTTTTCTAACACTAATTCATGAATCCTTTTGAAACATTCCACAGAATATAGTTTAACCAACTGAAAAGGTATACTCAATATTCTCTGTGGTATATTAGTGACCTGGGGATATTCAAGGGAAGGAAAGAACTGGAAATGTGAAAACCTTCAAAGGAACTTCAGAAATAATAATCTCTCATGTTACCTTCCTTCATATTCTGTTATTTAAAAAAGTTCAAAGTAGGCATACCCTGGTAGAAGAGTAGTTAGGTCAACTGTCTCCAAAGGACAAGGGTCGTGTATCCCTGGGTTTGAGTCCCGGCTTCAGGAGGAACAACCAGTGTGAACAAGTAAATGGAAAAAAGTGCTGCTGCTTCTCTCTTTCTTGCCTGTCTGCCTACTCACCTTCATTCCTGACTGTCTCTTTCCTTTAAAAAAAAAAAAAAGTTCTCCATCTATACAACCTTTTTTTTTTTTTTTTAAAGGAAAAGTACAGGCAGGAATGAAGCTGAGTAGACAGACAGGCAAGCAAGAGAGAAGGCTAAGAAATACTTTCTATTTATTTAGTTGTTCTCCCTGGCCCTGGGTCTCAAACCAGGGACCTTGGGATGCGTGGGGACGGCTGCCAGGGTGTACCAGACTGCTAGGCCACCAGGGCGTGCCCTATATTACCTTTTTAAAAATATTTTTAGAATACAATGTAAAATAACAGAATTCTTTTAAATAAATGCCTGCTCAATATTTTAGTACAATATCTGAAAATAAGATTTACCAGACACAAGATTCATCAAATACAACTTTTTCAAATTAGAATACTTGATATATTTAATAAGCTACAAAATTAGTTGATTCAATAAATTCCCAAGAATAAGTCAATTATCTTCATCACAATTAAGCAAATTTAAGATTGATGTTAAGAAAAATATCTTAGCCCTAGAATAATTCCACGCACTTAAGAAAATCAGAAAAGAAAGAAAAATCAATGAAGCTGCAAGGTGAAAGTCGGGTTGAAGTAGAAACTTACCTCAAGGAGATAAAATTAGTCTCTAAACTGCACACAACATTTGGCTAAAAATTCACTAGAAGGTAAAGCTATGAAAATAAAGTTAAACAAGCAATGAAAATTATTAGAGAAACCTGATGTAAACGAGGCCAGTAGCTAGAAGAGTCCTCACACTCGTGCACCCGGGTCTACACCAGAGCACCCCAGAGAAGAGACGAGCCTTGCCTCTCAGACAGGAAGTGACGCTGCTCTCTCCCCCCGCAGGAGGAAGGAGGCTGCAGCTCCTTCCTGTCCACCAGCAGCTCGGCCAATGAGAGAAGCCGCTACATTTCGAATTTCCGGTTTCCTCCAATGGAGTCTTCATTTATCACAGCTCCTCTTTAACTTTACCAAAGAATGCTTCTTTCTCTTATTCTGGTACCTGGGCTCCCAGTCTGCTGCAAGGCAGCAGTTTCAGATTTTGCTTTTTGTTATTTCCAAAGTAACTCTTTTTGCTGGTCAAAGAACTGGATGCTTATTTCTTTGAGGTCACAAAGTAAAAATAATTAAGCAGCTATTTTATATAGAATTACCACCGGGAAATTCGATTGGACAGTGTGGAATTTGTCACCCTAAAAATGTTCAGAGAGGCCTTTTCCAAGATGTCCACAGCAGGCTTTTCCCAATATACGCTACCTTGGCACGTGAAGGGAAAATTTACCAGAGGCTCTGCTAGTTTCTAGAAGAGCGCTTACCCTTATCATACTCTCCGGATATTTAGATATGGAGCTATCTCTAGAAACAACATTTATTTTATGATACTGAAATTATTACCTTGCAGTCTACATTTCAGACCATACCCACCACCAGTTCCAGTGTCCTTTCTGATCCTCTTCCCTCCCTCACACCTCCCACCTCTCTGGCAGCCACTATCATGTGTCCTGTGAGTTTTTACCTGTTTACCTGTTTTATTTGTAGTAACAGCGTTTTATCAGCAAACCTATCTTAAAAATCTAGAGGCCAGGTGTTTTCATTAGATGCTATCCCCTATTAATGTCTTTCTCTCAGGTGTTTCCAGAAGAAATGCACAGGATAACAAAGACAGTTCTAATAAAGTATGGTAATAGCAACAAGGCTAAACAAACTTTCATTAGATCCTTCTGAGTCAAAATAGGCTATTTTCTCTTGGCATAATGTATATGATCAATTTCCTCATTTGTTATTATAACAAATTAATAATTGCCTCTCATTGTCTATTTTATCCTTCTCTTGCATTTTAGGGAATCCAGCTTTAATTATATGTTGCAAACTATCATGCAAATTATGAATAACTATAGAAATTAGGATGTGAGCAGAAGGAATACACCCAACTTCCTAGTCACATCAAAAAGAAACTGCTTATTCCTTACTAACTCATCTCTTTCAAAAGGATTAGAATGTGAACATACAAAAGGTGACTGTACAAGAATAATATCAGACAATGGTAAAACAAGACAGAAGGAACTTGGTGACCTCATAGATTAGATTTTTCATAATTCCTTGGATCGTGGACCAGTTCTGATTTTACTCAAAAAAAGAAACCTTCCATCTCCATTTCACCACCTATCCTTGTTCTGTATGAAAACTGTAAATCATAAAACGAACCATAAAAATCATTGTATTTAGAAAAACAGGATATGGGGTGTGCATCCTTGTGGCTCAGGAGGCTAAGAGGGTTAGGGTGTGAACTATGTAAAGCCCAAGGACCAGAGTTAGAGACCCAGGTCAGTGGGGGAGATGTCAAAGAAAAAAACAAGTGTATGAAGTATATATAAAGAGGCAATATGATCAAATGGGAGCTCTAAAAGATCAAGTACACTAAAATATGAAATGTATTTCCTGGTGTGAAACAAAAATTCTTTAATACCCAGCTCAAATGTCTCCTAAATACCTTTATTACCTAAACATTATTAGTTGCTCTATCATTATGCTCCGATTTATCACTGTCTGTATTAAGTGGGGAGTTTCTTCAGGGTAGGGATTCTGTCATAACAATGCTATAAATTCCCACAATGAGTACAGTGCTAAAAATAATTTTTAAATGCTTTTACCTGTATGCAAGGAATGGCATTATAATAAAATATTTTCCTTAAACACTGTAACTACAGATCCTGAATTTGTTATGATTATTTCTTTTGTGGAATCATTAACCTCAAATTGTCTATAATCATTAATTACTTTGTAGTTGAAATGCAGATTCTACTAAGTAATGCCAGATTATAAGCATTTAATTCATGAATAGTAGGCACTTTTAAATAAAGAGAAGGCTCAATACACTTTCAGAGGAGTAATAAATAATTTCAGATGTCCCTGTAAGATACTCAGCAATAGGGCTCACCCATTAATTTTCTCTACTGAATGCATTTCCACATCAAAAGAGTGTTACTTATTATTTTATGGAATCACAGTAAGGAAGTTTCCATCTTGTACATCAAAATTCCCTTGCCTCAGTGGCACTGTGATCATTCAGCATGATACCTATTCTAAATCTGTCATAATGCTTAAAACACACAGACCTTATTCATACCCATTATCTACTTAATGCCGAGAGGTTAGTAATGTAATCATGGTCACAAATCACCTAAAATTGAAGACCTAACATTACTTTCCTAATAGTCTGAGAGTAAGAGCAAATGTATATCATACACATTCATGCATATATCAAATTTAAGTATAAAAGTTTAAAATACACAACTAAGTCAATTACATATATTAATTAAAGCTTTCCAGCTCTTTCCCCCTTTCTCTTGAGACTCAAATAACTTGTTGATTATTTTGGCTGATGATATCCCATAATTCTTATAGGTTTTCTTCATTCCTTTTTCTTTATTCTCCTGATTGGATAATTTCAAAAAACCTATCTTCAACATCGATGATTCTTCTGCTTATTCAAATATGATGCGTTCTATGGCATTTTTCATCTCATTCATTTATTCTTCAGCTCCATTTCTAAAATGATTTCTAACTGCTAAGATTCCTGTTTTGATGCACCCTGGTGAAGTTAACAGTTAGGTCGATTGCCTCAGAAGGAAGACAGGTCACATACTCTGGGTTCAAGTTGTGGGTCTGGGGAAAGCAACCAGAGTGAACAGCTAAATAAAAATAAACTAAAAATTCTTCTTCCTCTTCTCTTCCTGTTACCTTTATTCCTGCCTGCACCTTTCCTTTAAAAAAAGATTCTTGTTTTGTTCATACGGTGTTTTCCTGATTTCACTGAACTGTCTATGATATTTTTACAACACACTGTGCTTCTTTAAAACAATTATGTTGAATTCTTTACAGGGCAAATAGCAGATCTTGGGACTGGTTACTGGAATATTATGGTGTTCATGTTTTTTGATTTTTCATGTTCCTCCAAGTTCTGTATTGCTATATTCATATGTTGTCTTCTCCAGTCTTTATTGAATAGCTTTGTGAGAGAAATAGCTCTCTCACTCCTGCTAAAAATTCTGAGGCTTTCTCACATCTTTTCTATGGCTACTCTTGTTCCATACTTATTCCTCCTTGTGGATTATTATTAAGATTTTATGCCTTCTCCCATCCGTAAAGCCAGGCTGTATGCTGACAGCCTCCTGTGCATGTTTCCTAGAACAATGATGAATACTCAAGTTTATGTGCTTTCTGCAACCCCAGAGTTGGCTCAGCTTTTTGCATATGCTCACCAGCCACCTGCAAAGGCTTGCACTCACCCCTCTCAGGCACACACACAGGGAGCTAACTAAGGGGATGGAGTAGATGTAGGTGAGGTGCATGGAGCACTGGGGTACCCATGGGCCAGCTAGGAGCATCACAAAGGGGGCATCCCCAGAAGTTTATAGAAAATTTAAAGCAAGGTTGTCCACTCTCACCACTGCTATTTAATATGTACTGGAGGTCTTAGACAAAGCAATAAGGCAAGAAAAGGAAATAAAAGGAGTCCAAATTGCAAAGGAGGAACTAAAACTCTCATTATTTGCAGATGACACGATTATATATATTGAAAATTCCAAAAACTCTATCAAAAACCTTCTAGAACTCATCAATGACTACAGTAAAGTGGCAGGCAACAAAATCAATGCACAAGTGGACAAGTGGTAGTGGAGCCCACTGGACAATGGGGAAGAATGCTTGGCGATTTAGTGGAGGACATGGTATGTTGAAACATATCTAAGAAATGGGGAACTTATACGTAGGAAATGATCTTAATGTGTAGAATAATTACTACAATTAAAAATAAATTAAAAAATCTATTTCCCAATTAAAAAAATAAAAGCCGTATTTGTGAAAGCTTCCAATTTAGACTGTGCAATTTATAAATATCTTGATATAGCATAAAGAAAAATAGCTGTTTTACATGATTTCCTATAGTGTTAAATATGTTCCCACAGTGATCCAAAACCATAAACAAGTGATTTGCTCCTGAGATACAGATTAGATTTCTTCAAGAAGTCAGGATCAAGATTTATACCTTTTGCTTTTCAGAGAAATTTGAATCAGTCTTTTATATATAATTCTTTGATGTATACCATAACTAAATAACCATATCATAACAACAAAAATGAGAGCATATAGAAAGAATATTATATATTAGATAAACAGTAAACATGCTATGTTCTGTGCACTATTTTTATTTTTGAAAAGTTTTATAAATTTGAAATTATTCCCAAACACAGTTAAAAAAAACTAATACCCAAGATCACTGTTGGAAATATTTTAGTAGGATAGAAATAATTTTTTTAAAAATCCAAGAAATAAAATGAAGAAAGAAGAGGGGAGGGGCGAGAAGAGTAGAAAAATAAAAATCAGGAAATGATTTAAGCTAAAAGAATTTTAAAGTGTCTCAAATTTTATTTTACATCAGCATGTAAAATAAAAATCAAGTATTATAGTCAAGCATTTATTCTAATAATAACATAAACTAAATTTGCCTTTGCTTATTAAGAAGAACATCAGAATATCTACCTTCTAGACAAAGTACCTTAACACTTATTTAGAACAGGTAAGGAAGAAAAGTGTCTATCTTTCATATTTACACAATATTCACAAAATTATTCATTGTTTCCTATCATTGAAAGTACTTGATATTGATCCTAAAGTTTAGTTTCCATTAATAACTCTAAAATATAAAATGAAAAGAAGCAACCAAATTCTAAAAGTAAGTCATATTGGAAAAGCATGAAGCCATTTTATTTTTTTGTGTGAAGGCCATTTTCTGGTCTTTTAGTTACCATGACCAAGGAAATTTACCAGCTTACCAAAAATTCTTAGTTGGAAACAAACAGTTAGCTATACAGCAGCTACTGGCAAATCAAACAGACATGAATACCACGGCAAGCACTCATTCATCAGGTATCGCTGTGCGGAGTCGCATGAAGGCGTCCAGAGGCAGAACAAAACCCACAGCAGAGCTGCTGCTTTTCAGACATTCTGCCGCTGCAGGTGACATGGCCCCGTGCCAGCAACAGAGACAGTGAGGGGCTGGAGGCAACTTCTCTCCAGCATCGTGGTGCACTACCCAAAGCGGGGGTGGCCGGGAGGGAAACTGGGTGAGCCAGCCTTTCTCGGGGCCTTCACTTCCAGTTTCACACTGCTTACTTCTCCGTCTCACTCTTCTTTTCCAGCATGCTCATCAGTCCCTGGCAGAAATGACAACTTCCACCTGTATCTGGAAGCACACTCCTGTGATAATTAACCAAAGATTAAAAATGATAAAGTAAGCTGTGTACTTTCTAAACCTCTTTCTCTTTTTCTTTTATAAAACTGTCTCTTCTTTCAGTCTTCCCCTTCTCACTTCTAACCTCTGGAGAACTTACACTGCCCTGGACAAGTCCTAAATGACCACAAATGAATTTCCATTAGTCTTTTTCCCCACTGACATTGGTGCATCAGGATAATTCAGGAACTTAAAGAAAAAATGAAAAACTGCTCTGAAATTAATTAGGTCAGCCATCTGTAAAATAACATCCCAAGTAATAATTTAGAAAGCATAGCTGAATTCCAACCATGGTGATTGGGTGCATTTTTATAAAAATGTGACACTATGAATGTGTTTCAGACACTGGTGGCCTGTTTAAAGAAAGGCTTAACAGGAAGGCTCTGATGAACAAAGATGTTAAAAAGGGAGGTAGAATTTTACAAGGTGGGCAGCTGGTAACTAAGGAGAACAGTTAATAAAATGTTCTTCCTCTTCCACCTAAAATAATTTTTTTATACAGTGGTCTAACCAGACTGAGAAAAGAGGGTATTCAACTACTTCAGTAGGAATATTCTGATAGTTGAGGCAGAAATTCTATGTCTGTATTGGATATAGAGACATCAGGCTAACATGACTCTTCAAAAATATACATGTCATTTCATGAGGAGAAGGTCCTTATCTGTTCCGGTGGCCTCTGTCTCCCCAGAATCTAGAAAAGTGTAAGCATTAAACAAATATCATTCAGTGAATTAAAATCACACCACTATCTTTTTTTATTCTAAATCAATGCTACCATGCAGTGATTTCTGCTTCTGTTTGAATTCCTCTACAGTGAGAAACTGTTGGTCAGAAATGAAGATAGTCTGCTTTCCTTGATATTAAATTTCTCTTGACAAATAATTCTGCTCTCTCTATATATGTGAGTATATATGATCACTTCTAAGTTTATTTAGTTCAAGTTATTAACTACGATATCACTTCTAAGTTTATTTAGTTCAAGTTATTAACTATGATATCAACAACTGAGACCTAAAAACATTTCTAGTTACCAGATTAGCTACGTCTATGCTTTTTTTTAACTGATAATATTTGAATTTCTACTATCTCACATTAAAAACTTGCTCTTGATATCATTAACATTTATTTGCCTTATCTACAATATATCTATAATAGTTTCAAAAAAAGTGTACCAATATTACCTAAAATGAAGTTTAAGATTTCTTCTGGCACTTCTATCTGTTAAATATACCCTACTAGGGATATACTTATCCTCTTACTGTCACTATTCCCTTAACTTTTCAATTTTTAGGGATTGGTTCCCTCCTCTTTATTTTATTTTCCAAGTTATAGAAAAATTCTAATAATTTCAAAGTTAAAGCAGAATATTGAAGAAGATAGAATCTACCTGTGAATATGGCATTTCTTAATCTGGGCAGTGTATCTCTGGAAATGATGCCTACAAGTTGGGTCAAAGGATACACAGGCAGTTCTGCTGGAGAGTGGCAAGTTTCCCTTCACTGGGAACATGTCAATTTGCATTCCCACCAGCAATAGCAGAACACTGTTTTCCCGTGGCCTCATCAATGTCTGTATCTTGGTGACATTTTGGAACTTTGCCAATTTGAAAGATGGGATTTCAGTACAATTAATATTTATCATAAGTGATGTTGAGTATTTTTTTCTTATATTCAAGGGTCATTGATGTTTATTTTCCTGTGAATCATTTTGCTTTCCTATTAAATCGCGGGGTTTACATCTCTAAAATTTTGAGGAGTTCTTTATAAATAAAGTTTATGGTCACTTGTATAAGTTTTAAGTCTCAATTATATTTATTCAGTTTGTGATTTGTCTTTGCTTCTGATACATTTCGCTGTGTGAAAGTTATCCGTGTTTATGTAATCAGTGATGTTCATTCTTTCTCTTATTACCTATGGAATTTAGTTACCGTTGGGGAAATACCTCCTATTCTCAGGTTATACAAAAATTCACTTTTTTTTTTAGCACTTGCTTCATTTTTCACATTAGGTGTCTGATTCTTGGTTTCTGGTATGACAAACAGATCTCAATTGTTTTTTTCCGTGTGGTTAATCCCTGCCAAATAAAGTCCATCTTATTCCATACTATTTTAAAGTTAGGATGGGGTTTATATCTCCTCTTATCCAACCAACACTGGACCACTAAGATAATATGAAAAAGGTTTTCAAATAATGTTTGCTGAATAAATGTGCACTATTTATCAACTACACTCAAAGGACACAAAGCGGATTATGTTTTCCATGCAACACACTTTAAACTACATTATTATAATAGTTTATGCTATTGTGATAGTTTATACCTGAAAGCAGAACTCTACATGTAAAGGGCATAGAAGGACCACTCAATAGGGAGAATGACCTATGAGTCACATGTATAAAAAAAGGTTAAGAAAGGGCTATAGAAAGGCCATAGAATAACATACAGGGGGTTTTGTGAAAGAGTTTTGAGAAAAAATGAGAATTTTGAGAAGAGCTATTTGTAGGTTTTTGTTTTATTTTGGGTTTTGAAGGGGTAGGAAGAAGGATAAGTTTATGTGCTTTAGCATATAGTTTGGATTAAAAGGAGTAGGGTAGGCTTACATTGCAATGAGTTAAGTAATATCATGTGTCAGGTAGTGGGACAAGAAAAGCATGTGAAATGGCACAATACAAAAAGCAAGATCCAAAACAAACAAACAAAAACAACATGCAAAACACAATTACTGTAGTATGTTCAGGAAGAGAAAGAAATCTATATTCTCCTCCATACTTTCAGTAATAGCACTGAGTCAACATAAATGAATAATCACTTTAAGACAACCCATTTCAGAAGTATGTAGATGGGATGTTTATGGGGAAGAATTTTCTATCAGTCTTACAAAATTGAGAAGCTGAAAATGTTATATTAATATTTTAATGAAAAAATACTAGTAGAAAGTTATAGAAACTTACTCCAGAATAAACACAGAATTTGGATATTTTTTCAATATCAACACAACATAGCTTAGAAATAGTGTTACTCCACATTACTTTCTTGTATATAGCATAATAATGTGTACCTAAACAAAACAGAGTTTACATTTCATAAATCCAGAGTCCAAATTTCAGGCGTTCAGAGACTCTACTGTATAGTGAAAGTCAAAGCAACATAAGGCATTGAGAAAAATGAGCACGGGGATTCAGAACTTAATGGTGGGACTCAGGCGTCATCCTTTAGACATTCCCTTGCCACAAATGTGTAAGATAACATAACGAATACACAGAAGACAGAAACCCTGAAAGAAGAAAGTGACAACTGACACAAGTGACTCTGGAATGATGACAGAAAGCTAAAAGAAAGAAAAGGAATGTGGGTCATTTAAGCCGAGGAAGAAAAAACTAACTTTTCAGGACATCACAGAAAATATTTGAGTATTTAACCAAGAGTATGACAGAAAAGGCTAATGAAGTTCAGAATTCTCCGCCTGAGAAGTAGGGAAATGTGTGATTTATTTCATAAATATATTTTTTTCCAAGGGAAATGATAAAAACACTGGTATTTAAAAGCATATACTTTTAAATAAATCAATAATTTTTTCTTCATTTCACAGAACTTTTTCTACATGGGAATTAACCATCCCTACATGATGCTGGACACTGAGGCACTTCTCTATTCATTTTAGAATGTTTTGTTTAAGCAAAAGTAGCAAATAAAATCAATCGGTATGTCATACTAAATGGAGAGACTATCAGAATGAAAAAATAGCATGATCCAACTATATGTTAGCTACAAAAGATCTTTTAAAATCAAAGACAAATTGGGTTGAGAGTCAAGGATGAAAAACTATATACAAAGCAAACTGCAACCATAGAGAGATGAGCTGCCCATGCTAGCATCAGGTAAAACTGACTAAGAAATTACTGGACACAAAAAGGAACAATTTATCAGAAAAAAATAGTTGAGGTGAATACAGCAATTACAAACATATATATAGTGGTAGAATGAAAATGCCTTCCCTTAAATAAGGTATCAAGCCCTTATTTCTATAACTTACAACTGTTATCCAATATGGGAAAAGTGTTTTTTGTAATGTGATTGAATTAAGGATATTTAGATGAGAATGTTTACCCTGGATTATCTAGGAAGGCCCTAAATGTAATCATACGTGTAATCTATGATGCAAGGCAAAAGGAGATTTCACTATAGAGAAGAGTTGACGTGAGGACAGGGCAGAGATCTTCTCGAGGGAGTGTAATACTGATTTGAGGTGTCTGACCTCTCAAACTATAAGGGAATACATTTCTATTGTTCTCAGCCATCAATTTTTCAGTATTTGTTATAGCAGCCATTGGAAACTAATACATGTGCCTAACGGCAGAGCTCAAAAATACGTGAAGCTAAAAATGAATGAAATGACAGTAATTGGGGATTTCAACATCCCACTAGAAAAAATGGATAGAAATAGAGAGAAAATCAGCAGAGATAGAAAAGATTTGAATACGATAAACCAATTCGATCAACTGACATTTATAGAACATTCAGTAAAGGAATACCCATTCTTCTTAAGAGCCAGTGGAGAATCCACTAATATTAATCATGTATGTGCCAGATCATAAAGCAAGCTCCAGTACTTGTTAAACAGAAGAAATCATACAAAGTGTATTTTCCAATATAGTGAAATTAAATTAAAAATACAAAACAGAAGGAAATTTGGAAAATTTACAAATACTTGGAAACTCATCAATAGACTGCCAGATATGAATCTAAATGTTATGAAAAGAATGCAAATGAGCTAACAAAATATCAAACTGTATAGGATATAGCAAAAGTACTATTATAGGGAAATTTAGAGCTGTAAAAGACAGTATTAGGAAAGAAAAGTTCAAATTAAAAAACTAGTTTCCCAAATCACGAATCTAGTAAAAGAATAACACTAAATGTAAAGCAAGCAGAAGAAAAGAAATAATGAATATCTGAGGGAAAGCCCAATGAATGAAAAAAGAGAAACAAAATAGATAAAAAGCAACAAAATGAAAATTCCATTCTCTGAGAAGACCAACAAAATGACAAACCTTTAGCAAAAATGATCAGGAAATAAGATGGTACAAATTGCCAAAAATTGGGCACGAAAGAAGTGACATCACTAGTGTCAGAAAAATTGAAACTATTATAAAGCATATTATGAATAACTTTATACCAATAAACATTTTGCTTAGAGAGGGAGGAAGGAAGGAAGAGGAAGAAAAAGCATTTAAGGAAAGACGGAAGGAGAAAGAGGAGGAAGAAACATCTTTATCTGTATGTTCACTTTGGTTTTCCACCCAGCCCTGGGCCTTGGGCTGTAACATGGCCTGCTCACCTGCACCTCTGTCACCTGAGCCACAAGGGCATGCCCCCTAAATTAAACATTTTAGATTAAATGGACAGGTTCCTAGCAAGATAGGAAATACTGAAATTGATTTGAGAAAGAATAAAACCAATAAGAATATGAATTGAATTAGTAAATTAAAATCTTTCCACAAAAGAAAGCCCATATTCAGAAGTTTTCAGTAGTGTATTCCACCAAATACTTAAATAAGAAGTAATTCCAGTCTTTCACAAAGTCTTGAGCGTGGGGAAATACACAGCGACATCTCATTCCTTAAAGCCAGTATTATCTAGATATTCAAGTCAGACAAAGATATAACAAGAAAACAATATACAAAATTTCTCAAAAATGTACAGATATCCTCAAAAGCAATAATTTCTCAACAAAATAATAAGAGTAAAAAATACAGTGTATGGCAAAAAGTTGTATACAATCCAAGTGTGTTATATTCAAGGAATGTAAGGTGGGTTTACGCATCCAAAATAAATTAATGTCATATATCATATTTCATTGTTTCCTTTTTAGAAAAGATTTCCATATTCCAAGATCATAAAAAGTTGTCCTATATGCTTATAAAAGTTTATAGTTTTGACTTTATATTTAAAGATTTAATATAACTTAATTTTTGTTTGTGGTATCAGGTTCCACCTTTTTTTCTATATTGATTATCAATTGTACATTGAATTGCTTCCTTTAAAATTCTTAACTTGAAATTTTAACATTCTAATAACTCAAATTGCAATTTTATTTAGAAACAGGGTTATAACATATGGAATTACTTATGTTAAGAAAAGTTCATACTGGAGTTGATTCCTAATCTAAAATGATTGGCATCCTAATCTAAAATGATTGGCATCATTCAGACACAGAGACAGACAGAGAAGGAGGATGATAAGAGGAAATAGTGAGAAGACAACTATTTATAAGTCAGTAAAAGTCATAGAACAAATCCTCATACAGAACCCATCCTGTGCATCTTCCAGCCTACAGAGAATGTGAGATGACGCATTTTTGTTGCTTAATTCACCCTGTTTGTCGTACTTCACTTTGGCAGCCCTAAGAATCTACGACTATCAGTATCTCAGCTCCATACATTGAAAAGTCCTTCCCTCCCCCATCGATCTGCAATACCATCTCCTAACAGATGAAGTTTCCCTTTGTGTCCTGATCTGTTTCTGGGTTCTCTGCTCTTTGTTTAGTCTGCTCTCCCAGTTTTCCCTAAATGCTCTAGCTTTATAATACAGATTGATAAAGAGGAAAGCAAGACCCTTTTAAAGCTGTTCCTGCTCTCAGAGAGGTGTTTCGTTATAATTGGCTCTTTGCCTTTCACAATCAGTTTGTCATATTTCAACAAAGCAAAATAAACCTGTTGGGACCTAGACTGGCCTTTACATTGAATTTATAAATAAATTTGCAAAGACTTCAGACCTATCAACATCTCTTCGTTTCCACTTATTTTGGTGTCCTTTCTGAATTAGAATTTTCATAGTAAATTATTTATCGGAACTAAAAACAAATCAAATAATATCAATTATATTTTTTAAACTTTATACATATCTTCTATGGTTCCCTAAGGATTTAGATTCAACCACTTCAGGCAGTAGGTTAGGGGAGGGCGGGATACATCACTGTTGAGAATAATTACTACCAACTGCAGCTACCAAGGCTATTTACATTTTTGGCCATATCATTATCAATGTGGAAAATGAAAAGGCAGCTGGAAAAGGGATAATATGAAAAAAGGATGTCAGCTTCTGGCATTTCTACTTAAAAAAAAAAAAAAAAATGCTGCCTGGTCAGCTCTCTTAAGAAACAGGTTTTAAATGCCATTTCCCCAGAAAATGGAAACAAGGAAGTGAATAAAGGTCAAAAAAGTGCAACCCCTTTCAAGTCTCAATCAAACCTCTCAGCCTTACAGTGTTCTAAGTACTGTAATTTGGAACATAATATGCCATTATAATAATCTAATTTCTCTATCATTGCAAACTCAGTCACTGCAAGACACAGGTTTTTTATATGTATACATGTAACATTTTCTCATCTGGGACGTGAGACTCTTAATCTCAGCTACGTGGTTATCACTTGAGAACTGCACATTTTCCCTTCAGAGGGAAAAGTTAGAAAAGACTGACACAGTTCATCTGGAGATATAAGATCCGTGATGGCTGCATCCAACAGATTTCAATTTTTGCAACAGAAAGGAAAATTCAAAGCTGGTGGGGAAAAGAAATCTGAGAATCAGTTTTTTTCTGTGAAAAATGAACGAGATATCATCGCTTTTAGTCGGTCCATATATTGTCTGGAAAGAAAAGAACATACCCATTTTACTTTTCCAGCAAGGGACTACAAGGCACTGTTATGAAGTGGTAGAGAAGACAAAAGCTACGTGAAAGCATGTGAGTCTAACGTAACCGCGGCACAGTTCAGCGATCGAAGCCTGCCTTTTCAGACTCATGCCCCCACTCAGCTTTCCATCTCAGCAACCTAAGTTCATGGAGAGGGACGAAGCCTCTCACAGCGCGGGGCCTAAGGTCTGCCTTGTTCACTGAGTCCAACGTACTAGTACATAGGCACGCACTCAGCACGCGCCTGTTAAATGAATTACTTTCATTATAATTTGAGTAAATTATACGTCTTTCAGCTAAAACAAAATGCTTCTCTTCGCCAAATTTTGTAAGTAGATGTGTCATTAGAAAAAGTGTAGTTTGTTCCATGTCTTATTCAATTTAAAACTCGTGGATTATATGACGCAACAAAACGAGTCCAAAATATCGACATCACATATAAGGCATAAATGGTGAACAACGTAAACGCCAACATTTTTATGTTATTGAAGGTCTAAAATCCTGCTTCTCACTTGTATTTCTGAAGCAGTATTCGCAATAAAAATGTACTTATCTCTGATGCAGGTAATATTAAATAACACAGACCAATATCTAACATATACTGAAGACTGCTTTGCTTCTACCTTCATTCTAACCATTCAGAACAAAGAAGACATAATTTATTTACCTGAAAGAATAATCAAGAGTTAGGTGACTTTCCCTTGTAAAGTACAAAGGATATTATCTTCTATATATAAATCTAACTAACACTTCAGTGCATTTACCAACCTCCCTTTACATCTTCATTACAGAAAGCTCTGCGACGAAAATGGTGGTGGCGGTTGTCTAACACAAACAGAAAACACAGCATCGCAGATCCACCACCAAAATCACGCTCCTAAAAATACCCCAACACCTTGAATTACAATTTGGGCAACAAACACTTTAAAAAGACATGCTGGATACCTTAAAACGAGCATGTCAGTTAATTAATTCTGCGGTCCCCTGCTACCACTGGAGTACTGTACAATCTGTTATTATTCACTGTCCCATAGATCATCTGTTCTCAGAGCTGGTTTGTTCCAGCAAGAGAGACAGCTGCAACACTATATCCCTGTTCAACCTGAGGACCATCTGACTTTAATTGTAACACACAGCTTGATGTGGCTCTGGCTATGAGAAGCCCGAGATCGTCTGCAATAATCTGGAAAAGCAGAAACCTGCCAACAGAGGGCTGCAAACAGGGACTGGTGCTGTCTGGCTGCCTGACGGGCTGCAGGAAATATGATTAATGAGTAAGGTATAATGATATCAGGAACCCGATTAGCACCACAAAAAGGTCACAGATCAAAGTAGTATGCATTTCATGAGCTACAATCATTGCATAAAATCTGTGGACTTGAAGAGGCAAACCAAAAAGGGGTGGGGGGGACAGTAAAACCATTATGTAATAACATGCTACAGATACATAAAATACCATGCTAATAGTTTAGTCACTTACAGAAAGTTAACAGGAAATTTTGAAGTGTATCTATATGGACTATACTGTAGGAAAGCTTTGTTCATCATGGGTGTATAATAGATATTTTGCATAAATTATTAAATTCTTTCATTAGAACACATGTAAGCACAATCAAGTATCTTTCCAAATTATGAATTCAAAAGACCAGAGATGTAAATATTCAACTCTTTTTGCATTCAATTTGCAGTGATTTTTAAAATACATTTCTGTTAGCTTAATTCACCATTTAAACTGTGAAGACATCTATAAAACTCGTAGGAAGAATAACTGGGATAAATATTTAATAAACTTAATAACAAGCTGTAACAAATGTGCACTTAGCATTGTAAAATACTATTTTGTATATACTGTATTTTCATAGTCACATCTAAGATAAGAACATTGGCTGGTAAACCAAAATCTGATGGGAAAATGATTAGGGAAGTTGTCACCTTTTTCACTGGTGCCCTTAGAAAACCAACCTGAAGAGATCTGGCACTCCAAAGGCAAAAGCACTGAGAGCAGAGAGGGGAGGACTTTGAGAGAATGGTTTACTTCAATGTATACAATTACATGTTCTTAATTGCAAAAATACTGTGAAAACTTTAAATATAACTGGAGTGTTTTTGTCTCTTTGGACCTCTTTTAAAGCAAAGCAAACACTAACAAACTTCTTCGTACCTTTAACAAAACTAAATATGATCATGATTAGCAAAGCTGATTTCTTTTGAGACTTAAAATTTGAGAAAAGTGTTTTAATCATAAAATGATCAAAATATGATTTATTTATAGACTTAAAAGTATACTTCTCAAGAATGGGGATGATTATTTACACCTTTCAATATTACATATATTATTTTGTATCTGTCTACCTACTGTTGAAAACCATGAAAAAACAAGCCATAGACTAGAGAAAAATAGTTGTAAAATAAGTTAGAGAAAGGACTTTTATGGAGAACAGATTAAAATATCTTACAATTAATAATAAAGAAAAACACCTCAATTAAAAAGCAGGCAAAGGATTTGAAAAGAGAGTTTTCAAAAGGATACATAAGGGTAGAAAATAAGCCAATGAAAAAATTAGGTTGACATCACTAGTCATAGGGAAATGAAAATGAAAATCCTGAGATCTATTTAGAATGACTAAAATAAAACTGACAATACCAAGTCTTGGCAAGGACAAGGAAAACTGGAATTCATATATTGTTGGTAGAAATGTGAAATGATATTGTTAATATATTCTTACCATATGACCCAGCAATTAAATTCTTAGGCATCAATCCAAAAGAAATGAAAACAGATGTCCACCCTCAGACATGTGTAAATATTCATAATAGCCTCAAGCTGGAGAAAACTCGTATCCATAAACAGATAAACAAACGAAATGTGTTCTATCTATGCAATGGAATACAATGCAGCAGAACAAAGAAATTATCTACCGATATATAAAACATCAATGAATGAATCTCAAAAGCATCATAAGTAAAAGAAGCGAGGCACAAAAAGATTATACATATTGTTTATATAAAATTTCTAGGAAAAGCAAAACTACAGAAAGAGAAGCAGTGGTTTCCTGGGACACGAAGTGGGAACAGAGACTGACAGCAAACAGGTAGCAGGAAACTGTATATATTTAGGCAAAAGTCATTAAATAGTGCAATACTTTCAAATACAATGAATTCTGTGGTAAATTTTACCTTATATATTAAAGGGGTAGACAATCACTGAAAGCACCCCCCAAAACAACAACTGCAGAATGACTGGACCTTCTATTGACTTCTATGTGCCCCTACAGGGGAAAACACTCGTGACCACAGGCAACTGTCATACTGAAAAGCTGGACATCACCTTCAATATCTTTCAGAGATAAGTTTTGTCTGAGGCTTTCATTTTAATGAAATAAGGACTTCAAAATGGTGTGGGGGTCAAAATAAAAGGCAACGTGCACCTTAAAGGGATAATGTTAGGTAATGCATTTTCTGAGTGCCTCCTGTCAGCCAAGAATATTCTAGGTATTACATATATCATCACAATTTTGTACTCATTTTCAAATTACAAATGAGGACATCAAGGCTCAGAAATGTTAAACTGCCTATGATCTCACAGCAAGGTGATTTTTTCAGGGCTGGGAAAACTGGTCTAATTTCAAAGCCTATGTTCTTTCCATTCTGGCTCTAATATATAAAAAGTGAAATTAGAGCAATGATGGGATTGCAATTAGGATCTACAAGAAAGGATTAACATACGTTTGAAAGCAAAGAAGTCAATAAATGTCACCTAGAAAACTGAAGTACAATAATTTTCCTAAGTGTAAATTTAAAAAATAGGGCAATTCAGATTTCATTTCTAAATTGGAGTATAATAAAGATACCTTTTAACTACTGATTATAATAACAATTATTATTGATTCCAACCTTTCATGAAGCTTAAAGGCAAAAAGGAAAAGTCGTTACTTTTTCATAAAATAACAAAGGACCCATGTAACAGTGGACATTAAAGAGTTCACTAGAAAGGATTTGAAAGTTGTTTGGAAGCATGATGATTACTGTGTTTTTAAGTTTTTCACATTTCAAATATTACCTGAAGATTTCTTTCAAAACACAAGTACGGGTTATAATTTAAAACTGTTTTTTCTATTAAAAAAATGTGCAGTGTCTTCTAACCTACAACACAGAATTACGTTCTTTCAGTTGGCACAAGAAACTCATGTTTCCAAACACGGAGAATTCCAGTTTCATTTTTACCTTTCCTTAACTGTACCTTTACCTTAATTGTGAATTCTCATGTTCATATGAAAGTAACCTAAATTCTGCATAAAAGAATAAAGGAAGCCTTTATAAACGTTAGGTGAATAAAACTTTATAAAGCATATCTAGACACTCATGAACGACTATGCCACTTTTCAGTATTCCAGTCACCAGTTTTGTCTAGAAGAGCAAGGGTTAATGATTATAGCAATGCATAAAAGATACTTTTAGAAAAGACTCATGACAGACAGAGTAGACGATTACTATCTTACCAATCTGTTTATGCGAACAAAATCTTCTGAGGTTTTGGCCCAAGGAGGAAGTTCAACATCAGACACTACTGTCCCATCATCCATCACTCCAAGATTATAATTATTGAAGTTGACAAACATCTCGGGGAGATAATAAAATTCAGGAATCAACTCCTATATAAAAAAAAAGGAGTCATATTTTAAACAGTGGAAGACTGACTAGATAGTCATAAAAGAGCCCGATCATATCCTATTGCATAGAAAACAAACAAAATAAACATAGGAATTTTCTTCTTCGTTGATACCATAGCTCTGTCCCAGGTTTCCATTAAGGCAGACAGATCCCAAGCAACCGAATTTAAATATCTCACTGGTGGTTATCTGCTTTCCTTCAGATGAAGTCTCACAAACTCCAAGCTCTTAAATACCAACATCTTAGCAATATTTGAGGTTGGCAAGATATAAACAGAGATTAACATGCAGTAACATTACTATCAGCTTACAGTAGATTTTGCTGTTGTTGTTATTGATGTATGGAATTTTTGCCAGAAGACAAATTCTTTGAAACGTAAACATTAAAATGCCACAGCCCTGGTCTCTTCATCAGGAAGATAGTCATTACGTTTAGCCAAGGTTTAATAACATACTCTGCCAAAATTTCAAAACTTTCAAGTCTAAAGGTACTCTGATAAAAGATCAACATTGTATAATTAGTCTAGAAAACGATCTAAGAAACTGAGTAAATATATGACTTTAATAAGGACATTTAAAACATACTCTAAAATAGGCTATTTAAGAAGAAAAATAGCTAGTTAGGTTCCTGTGTACAGAAACCCCACATATAACTATTTCAGAGGTCCTGTAGATCAGACTTGAAATCCAGTCTTGACATGGGTCAGTAACTCAGTGGTCTTTCAGATACCCCCTCAGGGCCAGCTATGGCAGCCTGGCTTTCCAAACAACTGAATAAAATAGGGAGGTCATCAGATTTTGGACAAGGTCAGTAGAGTAAAGAAAAAAGATCCAGCAGGAATGAAGCTATTACCTCCATCATCCATGTGAAATGCTGCTTGACTGAACTGTATATTCTTTGTTTACAATCCCAATAATTAACTAAGCATAGTAAAAATGAGTTTGTCCTCCAAATGTCTAACTACCTGATCATCAGACTGGAAAAAAACATCTACACTGAATATACAACAAACAATTGAATGCGAGAGAGAGAGAGAGAGAGAGAGAGAGAGAGAGAGAGAGAGAGAATTCTGTTAAAAGTTTAACCATAAATGAAATTACAGTGAACACATAATTTCAGATTCTCATCTCCAAAATGGTGCATGCGAGTCTAATTGACAAAAAAGGAAAAAAGATATACATGTGTGTTTTATGCAATAAAAAGCTATATTTAATTTATATGAGTTAACATATTGTATAAGATCAATCAGGTACTAAAATAAACTCAATAAATGTCACATTTAATCATCACAACAACTTTACAAGGTAAGTTATTATCATCTACATTAAGAAAATGAACTAAGGCTCACAGAAGTTAAGCAATTTGCACAAGACTGCACATAAAATGATTTATGATAAATTTGGTACTTAGACCAAGATTTGTCTCACTCTAAAGTGAGTCATGGGTTCTACCTGTCAGGATACACGATGCAGAACACTTTAAATAAGTTTTTAACATACAGTCTAAATGATTATTTTTAAAAAAGGAAACTTTTTATTTAAAAATTTTTTTATTCAGAGATAACTGATTTACAGAATAATACAAGCTCATATATGCTGGTTCGCCATTTGTCAAATATATAATACACCATATCTACCACCATTTATATTAAGAGTCATTCACCCCTGTCCATTCGACGCCCCCACCACTTGCTCCCACTCCCCACCCACTCCCCGCTGGTCACCTCAGTTCTATTGTCAATGTCCAAGGGTTAGTTTTAGTTTGTGTGTTCATTTGCTTTGTTTCTTTATATTCCACATGTAAGTAAGATCATTCGGTATTTATTTTTCTTCTTTTGACTTATTTCACTTAGCATAATCCTCTCTAGTTCCAGCCAGCTTGCTGCAAATGACAGGATTTCATCTTAAGGGATGTTTAGTATTCCATTGTGCCTACAGTCATCCTCTTTATCTATTCATCTGATAATGGGCACTTAGATGGTTTCCAATTCTTGGCTATATAAATAATACAGCAAAAATTCTTTTTTTTAGTTATAAAGGAAATATTTTTTATTATTTTAATTGATTTTATTGAAGGAATATACATTTTAACAACAAACATTCTTTCACGATAAGAAAACAAGTGATGCTCCTGAACATATTTTATATGATATGCATATATCTCACATACATAGTATTTATTAATACAATTCAGTAATTTTGTAAATGTTGTAATTATTTATCCAAAATAAGTTAATTGATAAGTTAACTTGCATTCAATAAATTCACTTTGAGAAATTTTATCAAAATATCTTCTTTTCAATACCTATTGTGCTAAAAGTTTTGCTGTACAAAAGCAGGCAAAACCATTTCTGCCCTGTGTATTAAAAATTAAAAGCAGCATTTTTGCTTAATAAATACTGATTCTTTTAATTTCTGCAATACCTTCCACTCATAACCCATTCCAAGGCCCTCATGATTAGAAGATGCTGCCCTTCTTTTGCCTGTTATACTCACTATGCTCTAGTCTAATAGTCGCAGACTCAAAACAATAATAATGGCTGAATTTTCGATGCTAGGTTTCTTCCACGTTTTAAAATTTGGGAGATCAGTCACTTCTATTCCAAATCAGATACCTCTATCTCTCTCTCTTGCATGGTAAAAGGTATGCAAAAATTATATTCTTTCTTGAGAACATGCCTAGAAAGCATAAATGGAGCCAAGTGCTCAGAAAAATAGCCTTTAATCCTTGTGTGAAAGAGTAAAAGTCATAAGATAGTGTGTATTTCTTCTTCTGTATCTATTATTTTATTCAGATTGCTAAACAAACTGACAAAGTTACATTTGTACACAACAGAAATGCTCATCCCTGGCTCTTTTACAAGCTGTAAATTCAATTAAAGGAATTTTTGGCACGTGCCCTGGTGGAGCAGCGAAAAGGTCAGCTGACTCCGGAGTAGCACAGTCCAGGGATGTACATTCAGGGCACCCAGGTTTGCCTTGCTGGGTCCGGGGAAACAGCTAATGTGAACAAGTAAAACTATAATAAAATGCTTCTTTCTCCTCTTTTCCTTCCTGTCTACTCCCCTTCATTTCTGCCTGTACCTTTCCTTAAAAAAAGAAAAAAGAAAAGAAACATTTGTTTTATGAATATTTCTGCTCCATTTAAATTCTAATTAAACTAGGTGCATTTATATTTAGGGTAAGCTGTCAATATCCAAGTGAAAGAATTTAAGTTCACAATACATATATTCACAATCTAAATACATGTATAAATAAACTGTTCAGAAAAAAATCTATTCTAAAGGAGAGGTGCAGGCAGGAATGAAGGGAGGAGGCAGGCAGGGAGAAAGAGAAAGGAAGAAGCAGTTTTCTTTTTTTAATTTAGCTGTTACTGTTAACATGTCGCCTTCCCTGCCTACCCCACCCCACAACCAGCCCTGGGACTTGAGCCTGGGTCCTAGGGGTGTATGTGGACTGTGCTCCTCTAAAGGCACAGGACCTAGTCCACCATGGCTTCAAATAAATTTTGAATGTAATATATAGAGAAAGCAATTTAAACCTTTTAAGTCTTGCTGGATCCATGTTAAACTTTCAGCTACATGGCTTCTATCATACTGGGAGAGAGGTAATAACGTACTGATTTCCATTTCATTGCCATGTTATTTGCAATTACTTCTAAGGAAGACACCTTTTAAGTTTTATACAATGGAAACTTTGTAACATTCAAAATTAAAAATTTAAATTTTGCAAATTAAAAATTAAATGTAATAGTTTCTTTCACTTGAAATGTTTGTTTTGCTCTGTTTTTTACCTACCACCATGGACCCCCCTCCCAACTTCAAAAGAGTAGTCAGGCATTTCCAGAACATTTGCAGGGTACAGACCAGAGGTCTCTTGAAGACATCCTCTTTTTTTCTGTCTTTGTGAAAGTTGAAGCAGAAAGAGTACATATTTAAGATGTTATGGAGCAGTAGTGTCAAGTTAGTTTGTTTTTTTAAGAGGCAAGAGTCAAAAGACTTTCCCCGAGATTCAGGAAGCACTTCGAAAACTCTGTAGTCATTTTCAATTCAGTCTGAGAGGCAGGAGAGGGAACGAAGAGGGATGGTTGGAACCCAGGGGTGGCTAGTGGTGATGAGGGTCACTGCTTCCCTGGATGATGCCTCCATAGCATCACTTGGGCCAATGTGGACTCAAGAGACTCAGTTTGTAAGTGGATTTCAGCTCCTAATCTTTCCTTCAATCACCACCCCTTATCTAGAGAACACCTGCCCAACCTTATGTGGTGGCCTCATGATTGCGTACTTAAACCTAGTCCCTGAGGACCATGGCCTTTGGCACAAGCAAGTAGTTCTCTTATTTTCTTTCTTTTCTTTTTTTTTTTTATTTTTAGAGGGAAGGTATAAGCAGGTAAGCAGGAAGAGTGAGGATTTAATTTTATTTTCATTTTAGCTGTTCACACCCCAACCCGGAAAGCGAACCCACGGGTATGTGGCCTGTGTCTTTCAAAGGTGACTTCCCTAACTGCTGCTCTACCAGGACATGTCCAGGAACATTTCTGCTGTGCATTTTTTTATATTTTTAAAAATTATTATTATTTTTACACTTTAAAATAAACTCATATATATAAGTTCCCCATTCCTCATATGCATGTCAACACACCCTGCCTTCCACCACATCACCAAGTGTTCTTCACCACTGTCCAGTGGGTTTGGCCACCATTTCTACCCCCTTCCCCACCCTCCAGTCCCATTCCCTCTTGGTAACCTCAGTTTTGTCAGCAAGTATTTCTTAACCCAAGCTTGGTATAATCAGCATAGCTGCCTCCTTTCAAAATACCTTGTGTCTTAGACAAGGAGGATGTGGCTAATGAAGAAGATGGACTGAAGATGTACATTAGCCTGGATGCCATTCAAGACCTGGGAAAAGACATCCTTGCTCTAGTTCTCTAACAGTGGTGAATGAATTCCCCACTAGCCCGCTAGCAAGAAGATCTGAATTCAAACTGCAACACTTAGTGGTTATGAATTTATATGTATTTCAAAGATGAAACATTACCAATAGAATTCACGGGTAATTGCTTCTATGAAATGATAGGAAGAATTCCATATAGACAGAAATACAAATACAATGTGTTATTATTAAAAGAATAAAACTTTTAAGAAGTTCCTGTTATTTAATTACTTGCTTAAAGTCTTACAAAGTGTGATATAACGTATCATTACCACACAAAAAATTTACTTTTTTACTTTGTGTTGCAAAGAACCATATAAGGATCAGGGATACAAGACCTGAGTAGTTCTCCCTCCCCACAGATGGAAGATCTAAATCGCTAACTAAAAGTGAAAGTGAAAAAAATAGCACTATAGATATTGAAAAGGGAAAGTGACATCTAAAAGGTGGGGTGATCAGAGAAAGTTTTAGAGAAAGAACGTTTCTTTCTCTACTACAACACTCTTCAAACTGCATTATAATCATGTTTGCATGTAGCTTCCTCTAAAGATTCCGTAACATTGAGGACTTCATGAATCAAGTTCATTGTTACACCTCCCAAACTAGACACAGCATGATTCACATTAGGCATTCAGTAAAAATCTACTGAATGAAGGACTGAAAATGGTATTTAAACTCAAAAGTAAATAAAGCAGAGGGGAAAAGATGAACACATTCCTGACAAGGGGAACAGTTCGAGAACATAAGTTTTAAATGGGACAAAGGTTTCCCAGAAATTATTAAGTGAAAAGAAAGATTACGAAGAGTCTACATATAGTAAAAAGGATATCAACAAAAAAGCACAAATAAATTAAGAAGCAAACACATATACTTAAAACATACTATAACCTCATCATAAGGAAATCTGCATATGTGAGTTAATGGGGGTTGAATAGCCTCTTAATATAAAATAAACATCCTGCACTCAACTGAGGGACATCAACATGTGACAAAAGAAATAAGTGTATATATGACCTGAATTTTACTCTAAATGATAGTGACATACAAGTTATACAGTTGAATTCTATATTAGTTCTAAAAACATCTTTTGAAGAACCATGCCTTAATACCAAATATTAAAGTTCAAAATTATCTTCTTTGACAGACTGAATTTAGTAACAGAGTCAAATATCATGTCTCTCTAATACTTCTAATGTACATTCACAAAGTGAAGTATGCTCTATATTTATCAGAACAGAACATTCAACTCTGGATAAAAAACACATGTTCAGCAATTCTTTAAAACATCAGTGGAATGATAAGTCAACAACATTGACAGAAGACAGAGATATTTATAATTCACATTTTTTCTTCCTTGCTGACAATAATTTTAATCTCTATCACTTAATCAGGCAGATGGCTCTAAGAGGCAGGTAACACATTCAAAATGTAGGATAGGATACCATCTCCCAAAATAAAATTTTGAAAAGTTCAACCAGAGGTTATACGACAGTTAAGGATAAGCCCATTGCTTTGATCACAAATCCTAAGGCTTTCATGGTATAATGACAAGGATTGGTTATGACCACACATATGCTTTAGTTTTCTTAATTAAGGTATGATCCCCACTGATACGAATGGCCTCTGCAGACAGGCTATATGATTCTCCTTCGAAGAGTCACCAATTCTAACCATTGAACTAAAACCAATACTTCAGTAATACCAGGGTAACCATGACTAACTATCAACCCAAAGAAAGAAGATAATCAAAATCCAAATAAAATGTGGTGCAACTTATGAGTTAAATTACTATTGCATTCTTCCTAAAATATGTAATCTTGACAACTCAAATATAATCATGATAATAAGGCATATAGTTTAATCCATATTGCTTTGAGGATACTGATGACAAAAGATGTGGAAAAGATTGGAAAAACACATCTCATGAAGGGGAAAAAATAACATACATGTTCTAATATATTTTAGCTTTCATGTATTTTCTTAGCCCTCAAATAAGAAGATTCCTTTTAAAACTGATTTTTGAAAAGTTAAATTACAATTATAAGTCACTTTAAATAGACTACATATTTTAAAAGTTTGATCAAATTTAGTTTCTCCTCATTTTGTAGATAAAATGCTATTTTTTTCTTTTAGTAAGAAAAACTTAACAGCATTTTTTTATTGGAGAAAGAAAAATAATCTATAATCTTTCTAGACAGATTCAATACATATTGTGTCACTTTAAATGCATTAGAGTAAGAAAAAAATCAAGGGTCACAAATCATTAAAATATAGATACCCCAGCTGAATCTAACAGAGAGGAGAGAATAATTGAATTTTATTTTGTCAACTCAACTTGTGGGCCACATGTCCTTAAATTAATTTAATTTTGCTGACCCTTACTGACCTCAATTGCCATTTCTAAAACACAGGGTTGTTGTGAGACTAACATGAGACAGTCCATAATATTAGATAGTAGGGAACTGCACATGCACATAAGATATTAGTATTATTATTAACAAGACTCCTGATAAAAAAAATAACACTTGACTAGCCTGATTACCAGGAAAACCACATAAAAGCACCTAACATAAGAACAGTCAACAAAATTTACCTGTAAAAATAAATAAGCCCACAAAAGTACCTGAGACATATTTCCCACTAACTACATCACCTTTAAAACAAACATATTTTTATTAACAACGATAGTACATCTTAATGTGCCTCACTTTAAGATGAACATACTCAATATTTTACAGTTTTCTCCTGCTTTCAACACATTTTTCTCTTCCTATTTGGACTGGGCACCTTCATTGAGTCTTTTCCTGTTTCAGGCCTTTATCTTTTAGGGAATTATATTTTTGGAACAAATTATGGACATTGATAATGCAAGCAACAGGTAAATTGTAACTGCCAAAGAGAAGACAAATAAAATCCCTACTTTCTACACTTTCTAGAACAAGTTGTGAAATATATACATATTGCTATGAGTATGGGGGAGAAAAGTCAATATAGGTCTATGAGCACATTAATGAAAAGTCTACATTTAAAATTAAACAAAAATATCATATGAAAAAGTAAAGAAGCAAACCACAGTTGACTTTTATATACTTTTTTTTAAGAGGAAGGAAGCAGATTGGAATGAAGGTAAGTAGGCAGGTAGACAGGCAGAAACAGAGAGAAAGAAGAAGCATTTATTTATGCATTTATTTAATTTCTTCATTTTGGTGGTTCCTTCCAACCTTGGGTTTTAAACCTGGGTCCCCGGGATGTATATGGACCATGCTGTTCCATACTTAACACCTGAACCACTAGGGCATGCCACAATTTTCTAGAAGAAGGAAACATTTTTCTAAAATTTTCCCCTCAGCATGTAAGAAGCATAAGAATTATCTTCAGTGTTTCAAGTACATGGTTCACTGTGAACCCAGGAGTACAAATCTCAATACTAAAAATAATTAGTACATAAGTATATCATTTAGCCTCTTGATAAATAAAAAGGGTTAAAGATAGATAGTTGAATGAACATATGTATAAATTACACATAAAAACAAGGATGAACAGGTAAGAGTTCAGTCTGAATGTGAGTGGTTAACACTGTTAACAGAGGTGAGAAAATCTGAATTCATTCTAATGTACATGTGACTGAAAAAGACTGATGGAAAAAGGAAATGGCAAAAAGTAAATACAGAGAAAGAAAAAGAAAGTTAAAAAGGAAAACTATGTACACTGTGGCAGACACA